>CAUYLG010063334.1:0-79827 GCA_963573385.1 Cacajao melanocephalus
AGGGGAGGGACAGCAGGGGGTGGGGAGTTGGGGAGGGATATCATGGGGAGAAATGCCAGATATAGGTGATGGGGAGGAAGGCAGCAAACCACATTGCCATGTATGTACCTATGCAACAATCCTGCATGTTCTTCACATGTAACCCAAAACGTAAAATGCATTTATATATATATAAATGTGTATGTATGTACATATACACACATAATATATACACACACATATATATACACATATATATATAAAATACTCAAAAATGTGGACAGGACTTTGGAACTGGGTAACAGGCAGAGGTTGAAACAGTTTGAAGGGCTAGAAGACAGAAAAATGTGGGAAAGTTTGGAACTTCCTACAGACTTGGAAGGTTCAGAAGACAGGAAAATGTGGGAAAGTTTGCAACTTCCTGAAGACTTGTTGAATGGCTTTGACCAAAATGCTGACAGTGATATGGATACTGAAGTCCAGGTTGAAGTGGCCCCAGATGGAGATGAGGAACTTGTTGGGAACTGGAGCAAAGGTAACTCATGTTACGCTTTAGCAAAGAGACTGGCAGCATTTTGTCCCTGCCCTAGAGATGTATGGAACTTTGAACCTGAGAGATTATTTAGGGTATCTGGCAAAAGAAATTCTAAGCAGCAAAGCAGTCAAGATAAAACAGAGCATCTGGGCACAGTGGCTCATGCCTATAATCCCAGCACTTTGGGAGGCTGAGGTGGGCAGATCACTTGAGGTGAGGAGTTTGAAACCAGCCTGGCCAACATGGTGAAACCCTGTTTCTACTAAAAATACAAAAATTAGTCAGGCATGGTGGCACATGCCTGTAATCCCAGCTGCTTGGAAGCCTGAGGCATGAGAATCAATTGAACCTGGGAAGTGGAGGTTGCAATAAGATCCCACCACTGAGTGACAGAGTGAGACTCTGCCTTGGGAAAAAAAAAAAAAGATGAAGTAGAGCATAAAAGTTTGGAAAATTAGCAGCCTGATAATGCAATAGAAAAGAAAAACCCATTTTCTGAGGAGAAATTCAAACCCCAAGCTAATGCAGCTTCTACATGGTGTTGAGCCTGAAAGTGCACAGAAGTCAAGAATTGAGGTTTGGGAACCTTCATCTAGATTTCAGAGTATGTATGAAAATGCCTGGATGTCAAGGCAAATGTTTGCTGCAGGGGTGGAACCCACATGGAGAACCTTTGCTAAGGCAGTGTGGAAGGGAAATGTGGGGTTAGAGCCACCATACAGAGTCTCCACTGGGGCACTGCCTAGTGGAGCTATGAGTAGAAGGCCACTGTCCTCCAAATAACAGAATGGTAGATCCACCAACAGCTTGCATCATGCACCTGGAAAAGCTGCACACACTCAGTGCCAGTCTGTGAAAGCAGCTGGGAGCAGGGCTGTATCCTGAAAAGTCACAGGGGCAGAACTACCTAAGGCCATGGGAACCCACCTCTTGCATCAGCATGACCTGGATGTGAGACATGGAGTCAAAGGAGACCATTTTGGAGCTTTACGATTTGACTGCACTGCTGGATTTTGGACTTGCATGGGGCCTGTTGCCCCTTCATTTTGGCCAGTTTCTCCCATTTGGAATGGGTACATTTACCCAATGCCTGTAACCCCATTGTATCTAGGAATTAACTAATTTGCTTTTGATTTTACAGGCTCATAGGCAGAAGAGACTTGCCTTGTCTCAGATGAGACTTTGGACTTGGACTTTTTGGTTAATGCTGGAATGAACTAAGAATGTGGGGGACTGTTAGAAAGGCATGATTGTGTTTTAAAATCTGAGGACATGAGATTTGGGAGGGGCTAGGGGTGGAATGATATGGTTTGGCTGTGTCCCCACCCATAGTTCCCATAATCCCCATGTGTCATGGGAGGGACTTGGTGGGACATAATTGAATCATGGAGGTGATTACCTCCATGCTGTTCTTGTGATAGTGAGGGAGTTCTCATGAGATCTGATGGTTTTGTAAAGGGCTTTTCTCCTTTTGCTCAACACTACTCCTTCCTGCCACCATGGGAAGAAGGATATGTTTGCTTCCCCTTCTGCCATGATTGTAAGTTTCCTGAGGTCTCCCCAAACCTGCAGAACTGTAAGTCAGTTAAACCTCTTTCCTTTATAAACTACCCACTCTCAGGGAGTTCTTTATAGCACGTGAGAATGGACTAATACAGCTGGAAAACACTGGCAGGGGTGATTGTAGACCTTGATTGGGAGATTTTGCCCAGTGAAGAGAAACAAGATCTGGTACCTATGCGAAAAAGCAGTCTGGTAGCCTCTTAGTAGAGCTGCTGCACTCTGCCAGGGTGCTGCCCCAGTTCCTAATCACTTCGGATTCCCCAGAGCCCAAAATATCAATGGTTAAAACTGTGAAACAGCAAAGATGGTGGCCTGCCCCTCCCCCTCTGGATGTTCTGTCTCAGGGAGGTGTAACACTGCCACCTGTGGCTAGCTGGAGTTCCAAGCCAGTGGGTCCTATCCTGTGAGGTGCTGTGGAAGCAGGGTCTGTGGAAGCAGTGCCTGCAGACCATCACTGCTCAGCACCCTAGATTCAGCCCCTTTCCTAGAGATATATGCAGAGGTCTAACCTCCTGCTTTGCCAGAGTTGCAGTTGCTTTTGCTGGGAAGTCTGGGTATCTAAAGCTCCTGGAGCTTTGAGTGTACCTGCGTAGTTGTTCTGGCAAGACTCTACACAGCTCTTTGTATCAGACGAAAGGCCCTGGTGAAGTGGGCTCATGAGGGGAATCTCTTGACCTGAGGATTGAAAAGATCCATGGGAAAAGCATGGGTCCCTGGAGTTGCTTACTCAATCACTGCTTCCCTGAGCAGAGGAGATTCCCCTGGCTCCACGTCACTCCTGGGTGGGCAATTGTTCTGCCTTACTTTTCTCTATTCTTCATGGGTCAAGTTGTTTTCTTAATGAATCCCAACGCATGTACAGGAGTGTTTTGTGAAGTTGCTGTATTTACTTGCCCCTTCTGTTTCTCTCCATTAGAGCAGGGCACACTAGCTGCTTCTAGCTGGCCATCTTGGCCAGCTGCCCAATGTATAACTCTTGACTCCTCAAAACCTTAACTACTAATAGCATAGTGTTAATTGGAAGCCTTATCAATCATATAAACAGTTAATTAGTACATATTTTATATGCTGTATTATATACTGTATCCTTATAATACAATAAGCTAGAGAAAAGTAAATGCTGTTAAGAAAATAAGAAAGAGAAAATATATTTACTATTCATTAAGTGGAAGTGGATCATCATAAAGGTCTTCATCCTTGTCTTCTTCAGATTGGGTAGGCTGAGGAGGAAGAGGAACAGGAGTTGTTGGTTTTGCTGTCTAGGGTGCCAGAAACTGAAGAAAATTCACAAATAAGTGGACACGTGCAGTTCAATCCCGTGGACACACACAGGCTCATAGAGGTGCTATCTATGAAGGCAAAACACCACGAGCAACGTCAAAAGTCCAAGAATACAGAAATAATTAAATGAGTTATCATCTGTTTCCTCAGAAGAAGTTATGTACTATCACAATTCCGAAACACAGAAACTGCTACAAATGTGAAGTGTTTATGGTATAAATTCCAACAAAAAAAGTAGCATAGAAGATTGAGAACACATTCTGATGTGATTTATATATTATGTATGAATAGGAACTATAGACCACATAAGAATAAGTGGAATTATTGAGTTTTTTCAAAACTGTTTGAAATGCTTATTTTATATATATATATATATATGTATCTGTGTGTGTGTGTGTATATATCTATATATACTAGTACATATATATCAGTACATATATTAGTACATGTATGTACTAACGTACTTTTATAGTATGTATATATATTATATATATATATTAGCAACTATGCCTCTCCCGGGTTCAAGCAATTCTCCTGCCTCAGCCTCCCGAGCTGCTGGGATTACAGGTGCCTGCCACCACACTTGGCTAATTTTTTGTAGTTTTAGTAGAGACCTGGTTATGTTGGCCAGGCTGGTCTTGAACTCCTGGCCTCAGGTGATCCACCTGCCTCAGCTTCCCAAAGTGCTGGGATTATAGGCATGAGCCACTGCACCCAGCCTGGAATGCTTATAATATTTTAATAGTTAAAAGGGGCAAAAGGTTTGGGGAGAGAATGGCCCTCCCAAAACTCCATGCTCAGAAAAAAGGGATAATGTATCTAAATAACCTGCCAGAGTTCTCTTTCTCCCAGAGACATCATTAGCCCACTGGGGGCTTTTGTGAAAATTAGGAAAAGTAGCCCCTTTCAAAGTATGCCCTTCCTAGAATGCAGACATTTCCTTTGTTTGGAGCTCTGTTCAGAGCCTTGACGTCTTCCACCGGAGGCTGGTGAATATAGAATACTCGGAGGGACATGTTGGCAGAATTGCTAAGAAGTCTGCTACTGTAGACCTAAAGATTAATTATTTTAGGCAGCATGCAGATGAGAATTAGGACAATGACAGTTGAATAAACAAATACGGGTCATACAAAAGCTGAATTATATGGTATGATACAGTGGTGTCCGATCTTTTTGGTACCAGGGACCGGTTTCATGGGAGACAGTTTTTCCACAGACCAGAGAGGATGGTGGTTTTGGGATGAAACTGTTCCACCTCAGATCATCAGGCCTTATTAGATTCTCATAAGGAGCATGCAACCTAGATCCCTCACATGCACAGTTCACAATAGGATTTGCCTACCTATGACAATCAAATGCTGCTGCTGATCTGACCAGAGGTGGAACTCAGACAGTAACGCTCGCTCACCTGCTGTTTACTTCCTGCCGTGTGGCCAGGTTCCTGACAGGCCACGCACCAGTACAGGTCTATGGCCCGAGGGTGGGGAACCCCTGGTAAAACAGAAATTAGATCTCTCTCTCCCTGACACCAGCAAGTTATATACTTTCTAAGCATTACTTTCATGACTACTGAAGACTAAATTTAGACTACACCAAAAAGATATTGCACCAAAGATCTCACAAAAAGCCTGAGATATAAGTCTCAAAAGTAGAAGAAAGTAAATTTGCAAAACTAGGCTGTCTGTTCTTCCACCAGAGACAGGAGCATTGCAGGCCTGTGATGAGGGGGTGAAGACAAGTCTCCACGGTGCTGCAGCAGGCCCCAGAGTACAGAGTCCTGGGTCCCCTGCAGGGCAGACCCTTGATAGCTTCCTTCATGTCCACATGCATCAGAGGAACCCAGCATGGACCTCGGGCACCTCACAAGATGGCCTGTGTCTTTCCATGGGGACTACAGATGTGTGAAAGTGTTCAGGAACACATAAAACATATTCTCTAAGAGGGAGCCTTTGTATTCAGCTCTCTGTGGTAAGGGACTGCATTTTTGAAGCCAAGCTCCAAAAATATTTGAACAGAAAAAAACACTCCTGTGTACTGAAGAGAAATGAGAAAAGGTAGTCTGCTGTGGGTGAAGAGTCAGTGAGAAAGTTCTTCCTCGCTACCTTGGTTCCTATACATCCTGGTCCCATCAGACTTTGCTGTTAAGTTTACGTTGACACATGTGGGAAACATTTTCATTAGAGGTTACATGAAGCTGGGTTGGGACTGAGTCAAACAGCTATGCAAGGTCCTTGAGTTCAGCGCAGAGTCTCACACTCAAAGTTCTTTCCACACCCTTCTGGGGAAATGGCCTCTGCTGAACCTGAAGGTGTGATTTCTCTCGGGTGACATGAAGTGCATGCCTGGCAAAGCCTCAAGAGCTGCAGGGCAGGGTGATAAGCCCCGGGGAGTGGCTACCTTCACTAATAAGCCAGTTTCTGAAACCAGCATTTCAGGATCCTCCAGCCATGCCTTTGGCTTCTCACCTCCAGCTTCTGTGTCGTATAGCACAGTATTTACCGACAGGGAGAGCCCTCCTGCCAGCCAAACCTGCAGTGCCTCAAGCAGAGGGTAAGCGGGTGACCAAGGGCTATGTTACAGGCCCCTTTCCAGCAGCCAAAGGACACGCGTCCCAAATTTGATGGGGTTTTTGCCCTTGGTACACATAGACTTTACATTTTCTGGAGTAACTCCACCTCGTTATGGTTTGGTAAATAAAAGGCAGTCATCAGGAAGCCACGAACACAAACATCACCGTGCACATCAGCCTGCCGAAAACCAACAGCGGCCTGTTCAAACGCCAAAGGATATTGAGAAAATGATGTGGAGGCACTGAAGACAAAAGTCTAGCTTCTCCTCTTCCTGGTCATGCTGCAGACAGCTTACTGTCTTGGCAGCCCTCCCACTCTGCTTCCTTTTCTTGAAGCTCTAGGTACCCAGGCTGCAAAGCTGTGCTGTCTGCCTGCTCATTCCAAGCACGTTTGCACTCTGCTTTGAAGGGGGCAGCCATAAATAAAGCACAGGCTGGGGATTCCTGGGCAGGCTGAGCATAATCACAGCCCTTCCTTTCAAAGAGGGAACCATATTCTCAGATGTGCACGCGGCTGGTGGTTTAACTTTAAATGTTACCAGTAGCTGGCCAAAAGGTTTTATTCTCTGTAGCCCCCATGTTTGGTAGACAAGCCTTTTTCAAAATGGAAATGTCTCCCTGATCCATTGATAGGCAGCTTGGAGACGGTATGCTGATGACAGTTAAAGCTGTGGTGTTCTGTTTCTCGTTTTGGTGCAGGCTATGTCCTCTGCCCCAAGGAACATCCACCCATCCTCACGGCCAAGTCCAACTCTCTCTCAGATTCAGATCAGATCCCTCCATTTAACAAATACAGATTAAGCACTCCCTTTGTGAGCCTGAGAGATGTGCGCTGTGCCATCACTGAACTATCAGTCCGCCAGGGAAGACGACAATTAAAAGTGATATGTGTACAGCCTACGGATGTATCTGCTATGGCAGTAGCTTCATCTGAGTAGGAGTTAGAAGGTTACAGAAGGATGCCACTTCTCCCCAAATCCTTCCTGGCTTTCCCTGGGCACTACAATTGCTTCCTTCTTGTGTTTTGTCAAAGGCACATATCCCATCTGCTCACTGTACGATATTTCTACACATTGCCTGCCTCCCAGGCCCCTCACCCTTGCCATTGTATTAAGAGGTCTTCAAGGTCAAGGACTGTCCTGTGAATTGATTATCTGGCAAATGTTCAATAACTGAAATACATAAATCTCTGAAAATTTTTTTGCTCTGAAAAGCAACTGCTGTCTACCTAACACCAAGTGATCAATAGGCTTTTTAAAATCTCTGAGTAATCTCAGAATTAACAGTGTATTTGACTATTTGGAACAGGAGCACTCACATCCACGTGGGTGAGCAGGTGAGCGAAAGCAACATTAGTAGTTAATACAGGGATGAGTTAATGGAGGCAATGAGGTAAAGGAAAGAGGGCAAGGTAAAGGAAAGAGTGTCTTCACAGCCACTGAATCAGAGGTTAAAATAGCCAGCAGCAAGGGCTAAGGCAGAGGCAAATATCAGGGCAGGTTTCACCCTAGAGTTTCTGAATTATTTGCCTCCAAATAATGAGGCAACTTACTGAAATTGTGTGGAAGTTATTTCAATGCCACGAAGATATTTAAAATTGTATTAACTTCTTTGTACAGAATGCTGAATACTACAACTTGATAGTAGTTACCAAACTCAATACAGTTATGATCAGTTCCAAATACCCTAAAACATTCTCAAATGTTAATGTGTAAATGAATAAAATTCAAATTCTGACTTAGTAGCAGGTTGTGATTCTGCATTTCATACTAGTTCCAAGGTTCCATTGGTCCACAGATCTCACTTTGAGTAGTCCCTACTAAAAGGTCAGGAGAACAAGTTGTGATTTTGACAGAAGGCACTATAACTCTTCTTTACAATTGTATTTATTTATTAAATATTTTCAAACTGTGAAATTAATGGTCATTATGGTGAATTTGGGAACTGTAAAACATACCATGAAAAAATATTAAATCATCTTCAATCTCAACATCCAGAGATAATCTGTACAAATATTTTGATGTTTCCTTCTAATACTTTTTTTGCATGTTATTCTCTATAATTTTTCTATCTTGATATTGTTTCTTAATTGTAGATGTTTCACGTTATATTATTTGAAAAATATGGTTTGTATCAATAAATCAATCATCAAACATCTATAACATGCCATTCATTCAGTCCCCAAGAGCACAGCAGTTAAAGATAGAGGTCCTGCCCTCGTTTTATAGTGGAAGAAAACAGTATACAATCAGGTTATAAATCAGATTGAATGGACGAAATTCTCATTTTGAAGGACTGTATAATATTCTATTATACAGCTGATTATAATAAAGTTAACAAATCTTTCCTTCAGACATTTAGATTATTTCCTTTCTTTTGCTCTTATATACACATGTATGTTTTAAAAATATTTAGACTACGTGGAAAATCCTTGCAGCTCAATTTTTGCATACTCTTCTGATAATTTCATCCAAATAAATGTCTATAAGTGGAATTTCTGTGTCACAGGTATGTAAGCTTTTAATACATATTGTCAAATGGGACTCCAGAAATGTATGCATTCATGCTCTTACCAGCAATCAGGAAGGAGCCTGGAAAGCTTCACCACATCTTCACCAGCATTGTCAAGTTATTTTTGTTTACATTCCCTGTCTGCTTATGAGGTTAAGTATTTTCATGTGCGTATATGCCATTTGATATTTTCCACAGTTAAGTGTCAGTTTCATTTGCCCGTGACGATGCCTTTGGAGTGTTTTCCTCTTATTAATTTATAACTTCTCTTTATGGATTAAAGATATTAACCATTTGTTATATATTTTGTAAGTAGTTTTCTACTTTGTTGTTTGCCTTTTGTTTCTGTTTTTTTGAAATTCTACAGAGTTTTGAACTTTTAAGTAGGTCATAGCTATTGATCTTGTCCACTGCAAATTTGTCTTTTGTTTCTGTATTAGACATAGACTCCCCTGCAACCAGATGAGAATAATATGAATCCACGTTTTTTTTCTAGTTTTGATACATTATGCCTATATAGAAAGGGTAGAAGGCAGGGTTGTAAGAAAATTCTCCTTTCCAGTGGTACAGTTTTCTAAAACTGGATTGTGCTGCAGGTGTGCCCCTAGAAAACCAGGAACAGGGAAACACTAAAGGTTGACATACTTTTTGGAATAATAATACAAGTTTGAGAAGCCAGCTTTTTTTTTTTAATCCTTTACATGCATACTTCTCCATAGGAAAGACATGCTGAGGTCTTTTACCTGTGCTTGGTGTGTATGGTAGACAGAATAATAACTCCTCCGAAGATGTCCACAGGCTAATCCCTGAAACCTGTGAATACATTACCTTCCCTGGCGAAAGGAACTTTGTAGATGTGATTAAGTTATATATCTTGAGAAGAGAGATTATTGTAGATTAACCAGGTGGATTGTAAGTAACCATAATGGCTCTTATAATAGGGAGGCAAGAAGGTCAGAAGCAGAGAGAGAGGTCATGGACAATGGAAGCAGAGGTCAGAGAATCTGAAGATGACCTACTACTAACTTTCAAGGTGGAGGAAAGGCTTGGGTCAAGGAATGCAGGTGGCCTTTGGAAGCTGGAAGAAAACAGACTCTCCCCTAAAACTCAGCCCTGCTGACACCTTGGTTTTAGGACGTCTTACCTCCAGAATGGTAAGGTAATCAATATGTGTTATTTTAAGCCTCTAAGTTTGTGGTACTGTAATTTGTTACAAATGCAATAGGAAACTAATATAGGCTCATCAGAGCGTAAGTCCAATCTCTACAGAAGTTCCTGAATGATTGCTTCCCAGCCTGTGTCCAATTCAACTGACTACCACCCAAATAACAGGATTAATCTCATCATCAATGCAAGGTCCCAGAGTACTGGTAAACCTTACCCAGAATGAGACAGTTGGAGTTGCTGGCTAAAAGTAAAAGGATGTGGGGTAGGAACTTGAGGCTTTTGGTTCTTCTCCTTTAATTAGCCCAGATATTCTTATGAATCCTCAGAATATTTCATTCTGATTAGTTTTTAATAGGGACAAAAACAGCACTACCTTTTAAGGTTGTGAGGATTAAATGAGTTAATACATACATGTATATGCCTCAAAGCATTGCCAAGCACATAGGAAGCATTCAGTAGGTGTTAGCTATTGTTGCTATTTGTATTAGAGTTCTTCTGAGACAAACAAAACCAATAGGGATGTGTGTGTGTGTGTGTGTGTGTGCACAAAGACTGTATTTTAAGAAATTGGCCCACATAATTCTGGAGCTGAAAAATTCAACATATTCAGGAGAGGACAGCAGGCTAGATAGAGACCCAGGGAAGAGTGGATGTTTTTGTCTCAAGCCCAAAGGCAGTCTGGAGGCAGAATTTCTTCTCCCTCAAGGGAACTAGGTCTTTTCTCCTAAGGCTTGATTGGTTGAAGCCCACCCATATGATAAAGGATAATCTGTTTTCCTCAAAGTCGATGAATTTAAATTCACATCTAAAAATATTTTCACGACAACGTCCTTTCTGGTATTTGACCAAACATCTCAGCACCATAACCCAGCTAAGTTGACACCTAAAATTATCACACGGTCTTTTGTTTGTTTTCTATCTTATTTCAATGGCTAAAACTTACAGGAAAATATTAAAAAGTGAAGATAGGCCAGGCGCAGTGGCTCACGCCTGTAATCCCAGCACTTTGGGAGGCCAAGGCGGGCAGATCAGAGGTCAAGAGATCGAGACCATCCTGGCCAACTTGCTGAAACCCTGTTTCTACTAAAAATACAAAAATTAGCTGGGTGTGGTGGCAGGCGCCTGTAATTCCAGCTATTGGAGGGAGTGGGGGACTGAAGCAGGATTTGAACCTGGGAGGCAGAGGTTGCAGCGGGCTGACATTGTGCCACTGCACTCCAGCCTGGTGACAGAGTGAGACTCCATCTCAAGAAAAAAAAAAAAGAATGAAGGTAACATGCTAAATAATACTAAATAGTGAAGGTAATATATTCTTATCATATTTCCAGTTCTAATGGGAACACTCTACTACGGTATGTCTCCAGTGACTATCCGTATAAGTACTATTAAGGAACTACTCTCAATTTCTACTTTACAATATTTCTAATCACAAATAAGTAGCATCTGCTAAGACGATTATATAATTTTTTTCTTTCATCATTTTGAAATGATGTATTTTCCTTATAGATTTCCCATTAATAAACTATTTCTTACATTTCTATGGTAAACCTTACTTGGTCTGATTATAGTCTTTAATTGAATGTAAAGTATTAAGAATCTAATTTCATATTCTTTTGGTCATTTTAAATTTGTCTTTGTAAGTCAGTGTCAGTTGCACCTGAAGAGTTTTGTTTTTAATCGTTTTGATGGTTTTTGTCAAAATGTTATATGATGGTTTCGGTTTTGCTCACATAAGTGAATTTGTAAGTATTCCATCTTTCTCTTTGCCACATAGCTATTTATGAAGGATGGGATTAAACATGTTCTCACTGGCAAGATACACAGACTATCTGATCACAAAAGTACTTTGGTGTCTCCTTCGCTTGGAGATTTCCCTCCATCAATTCAAAATTGGCATTACATAAATTTAATTACGCCAAATGTTAATTCAATATTTTGCTTAAAAAGTGCCTTCACTTACCTTAAAGAACTCAAATTTCTTTTTACTTTGTCGTTTGGATCTCATATCTACCTTCTCTCACTTTCTATAAACTTTCCCTTAAAAAACAAAAACACTTTCCCTAGCATGAATAACCAGCTGTTTGTTATTCAAGATGGGGGGCCAACAGAGCCTGGGTCTCCTGATGAGTCACTGCGTTAGGAATCAATCCTGAATTCTTTGACAAATGGTCCCTGTCTTCTTCAAAAACATCACTGTGCCCAGCTTCTCCTACACCAAGACCAGCTTAGGCCTCGTTGGTCAGTGCTTCCTGTGGTTGCCTACAAAACAAACTCAAACAAACAAAAATTAAAAAAAAATATATGTGTGGCCATTTCTGGCTGAAAAAAAAAAAAAGTCCAGTTTTGGCCTTGGGTGGTCTTAGTGAGGACAGTCCAGAGTTCAGGGCTTTTCTTCAGGGTACTGAGCTGCCACTGAGAGAAAGCCCTGGGTGGCTTCTGTTCCAAAGCGAGGCTGGCAGATGGAACAACCAATTGTGACTCAGAAGTTAAAAGCCTGCCCCGCTGCACGACACGCAGCCCCTTCACAGCAGATGGCTGAGATGATGATCTCCTATGTTCCCAGACTCCAGAGAGGCTGCAAGCCAACTGCAACATTGCTCCCATGCCCATGGAGGCCAGGTTTTTACACTTAAAGCTTCTTTGTATTCAGTTCTCATTTTGCTTTCTGGTGAGGGATTTTTCAACAGTCAAACAACTGAAAATTATTTTCATGAGTCAGCAATGTCTAAACAGGGGTCTAGGAGGACACTGCTGTCCCACAGATGTCAATAGGTGTTCCAAGAAAAAAAAGGTTCTGTCTTGAAAGCAATGTGGGAAAAGCCGTGTTAAATAAATCTCAACTAGTTTCCTCACTACATATTGATGTTCTCTGTGACCTCTGAAACCTTTATTTCACAGTGCACCTATTAATATTTCCAATACACTATGGTTGGGTAGAATATATTTGGGAGAAAATTATCTTAGGTAATCATCATTATCATCACTGATGATATAATCACTATAATTACTGATATATCATCACTATAATTACAGAGTGCCTACTAGGTATTAAGCACTGTGTTAGGCATTTTACATGCTATGTCTCATTTAATCCTTACAAGATCCCTTGGAAGTGGGAATTATTATCTTCATTGCACAGTGGCACAGAGAGGTTAAGTAATAAGCTCACAATGAGAGCACTAGTAAATCATAAATCTTAATTTGCACCCAGGCCTGTCTGATTCTAAAGTCTATGTGCTTAATCAGTAAGCTACAATTTTTATAGCTTTACTGTAATTTGAAGTACATTCACCCCTTGGTATCCATAGGCGACTGGTTCCAGGACCCTGTGCAGATACCAAAATCTGCAGAAGCTCAAGGCCCTTTATATCTGCAGGTTCAAGACCAACTGTATTTACCTTATTAAATGATACATTGTATTCTATTATCAATACATACTTGAAGCAATCATATCCTCTCATTCCCTGAGAGCCAGCCCAGCAGATCCTTCTGTCAGCAAGCACAGCCACACTGTGCAGCACCCACTACTGACCAACGAGAGCTGAATTGAGCACATGTGGTCATGTATGTTGTTTTTTCCCTGCAGCTTCTCTTTCTAACATAAAAGTGTGTCAAGAACTGTCTAAGTGATGGTGCCAGACCTTCTACAAAGGCACAACAAAGGACAGCAAGCTGAACGTTAAGCTGCAAGTTTGACAGCATCCGTTGAGTGGAGGAAACAAAGGATCAAGATTAACAGGTAAGGCCGGGTGCCGTGGCTCACACCTGTAATCCCAGCACTTTGGGAGGCCAAGGCGGGCGGATCACGAAGTCAAGAGATCGAGACCATCCTGGCCAATACGGTGAAACCCCGTCTTTACTAAAAAAATACAAAAATTAGCTGGATATGGTGGCGTGTGCCTGTAGTCCCAGCTACTTGGGAGGCTGAGGCAGGAGAATTGCTTGAACCCAGGAGGAGGAGATTGCAGTGAGCCGAGATTGTGCCACTGGACTCCAGCCTGGCGCCTGGCAACAAAGCAAGACTCTGTCTCAAAAAAAAGATTAGCAGGTAGTTAGAGGTTGGTAGCAATCCTTTGGCAAATGAAAATGAAGGGCATCACTGTGGCCTGGGAGAAATGACCAGCCATTGTGGGAAACTCTGGCCAGAGGCTTGTCATGACCTCAGAGGATTTAAAGAAAAGGAAAGAGCTAGTGCCAGATAATTTACTGAAAATTCATCTCCACAGGGACCATTCCATATACTATTGCACTGGTTCCTACTTAGGGATTACATCTCCTACATTCATGAGACAGCCTTGTGCTACCTCTTAACAGCTTCCACAGGTACCTGTCCGGTAACCAGCCTTCCTCCACCACTGTTGCATCACAGCCTTCTGCACAGAGAGATGAGAAGCTTACCATGATATAATTTTGCATGTCAAGGGAGGATGGCCTATTAGCAGAACCAACCTAGAGTTACCATCTTACTCAGCCAAGGTATGACAGCGCATTTTGTGAGAAGCACGCTCAGTTGAGAAATTTCCTACCTTGAGAAATCCCAGAATAAAAAAGTCCACACTTGAAACATACAGCCTGAAGAAACCCTACTCCTATTAGCTCCTCTGTTAAGGTGTTCTCTTGTCTTCTCCATTCAAAAAAGTTAGGAATTTTCCACATATATGTTAGCTTTTATTACATAGAAATCCACCCCTAATACTAGTAACTTAACTACTATTTATTATTTATGATGAGTCTGCAGATTAGCTAGGCAGTTCTGCTGACTTGGACTAGACTGAACTGGTCTTATCTGGGCATGCTCATGCATCTGCAGTTAGCTGGCCAACTGTCTGGAGGCCACCTCATCTAGGATGGCCCCATTTGGGACAGCTCATCTCTGCCCCATGTGATCCCCCCTCCTCTAGCAAGCTAGCCTAGGTTTGTTCTTAATATACAATCACTTTTAAAACCTCTGGTTGTGTCACATTTGCTGACACTCCATTGGCCTAAGCAAATCTCATAGATGAGTTCAAGGTCAAAGTTGGCAGGAACAAAAACATTTCAGGGGAAAGGCAGGGATACAGGAGGTTATTAAACGGCATTATTTATGCTATCAATCAATACACCAGATCTGAAGTTCACCACAAGAATTAGCCCATGGTAGGCATTATATTACTTCAAAATATATACCATCTGTATTATAATAGGCACTGCAATAGGTCAAAAACATCTCTTGACTTTAATTTTATTCCTATGGTGAATGGAATTATAAAAGGAGGCTAGGTCAGAGCTAAGAAGAATCATACTAACCTTGGCCCTTCAATGATTCATAATTCCAGAATTAGTCCAAAAGACAATTCATGATACTGAAATCCCTTTGTACAATTTTGTTCAACTAAAAGAATACAGCGCTGAAAGGCATCGGGATATGGCATCTCCGAAATATGTGACTTTGGCATAGGGATTATTATAGACCAAAGACATTTGAAATTCAACAGATGCAGAAAGAAGCCTTCTCGGAACTTCCCTTATCTGACTAAAAGAAGAAATTTGTATCTAGGAAATGAGGCTGCCATAAATTCCCTCATCAGGGTGGATCTGATGCCAGGAGAGAGACCTTGAGTAAACTTATCATAAATCCTTTCCACAGGAGGTTTTATGCCCCTGCAGGAGATGGAAAGATGGCTTAGACGGGTATAGAAAAACATTAACGAAAATGTTCTCTCTCATTTGTTCTGCCAAAAAACCATTTTCCTTTCTTTTAAAAAATCTATTTGTCCTTCCCATAGAAGTTTTTTCTCCCATTTTCCTTACTCCTACTAAGTTAGGTTTATAAGCCCCAAATTCTAATCATCCCTTTGACTCACTCATCACTGAGTATTCCCATGTGTATGAGCATTACATGCACAAATAAACTTTTTCTCCTGTTAATCTTTTGTCAGTTTAATTTGCAGACCCTAAAAACAAAATCTAAGAGGATTGAAGAAAATTTTTTTCTCATCTACAATACCATCCCTATGAGCTATACGTAGGTCAGGAACAACACTGTAAGAATGACCTTACTATTTAAGCCATTTGAGTTGAAGTTTTCTGTTGCTTATGGCCAACAGCATTCTAACTAATTGAGTATTGTGTCTGAGTTGCCTATTGAACAGCTAGAGAGTGGTCAAGGAAGTAAATAGATATAAGTCTGAATTTGGGGGAAGAGATCAGCAAGGGGATAGAGATTTGGAGATCATAGGCATAGAGTCTACTTATAGTCACATGATCAGATAAAATCACTTTGCAAATGTATGCAGGAGGTAAACAGAGGAGAAAAGAGTGCTCAGGACTAAGTCTTGAGGAACTCTAATATTTAGAGGTTGAGCAAGGTAAAAGGACACTGAGAAGAAATCAGTACAGCAGGAGGAAAACAAAGGGACTGAGGTGTTATAGAAGCCTAAAAGGGAAGGAAGGTATTTCAAGGGAGAAGATGAATTGAACTGTGTTGAATACCTCTAAGAAGTCAGACTTTACAGTATTTTTGTACCTGTAGAGCTTCCTGTCTTGCCAGAACCAGCACCTCTGCCTTCTAAGCTCCAAGTTATAGAACTTTCTTTTCCTCTGTCTCACATCTCCAGGCCATGCTCTCCTTTGCCTCTGTGGTTTCACCTACATTGTAATCTAAAACATTCCTCTGTATGTCTCCCCTCTCCAACTTCTACTGCTCCTCCAGATCTCAGCTTAGACACCACTTCTCCAGATCTGTTTGAGGTGCTCCTTCCATATGCTTCCAAAGAATTCTGCTCTTCCCTCATCAAAGCACTTGGTGGATGGTAACCTCTCTACTTCCCATTTGACTGTAAGTTCTGTGAGGTCAAGCCCAGGCAATGTGCAGATTTTATCATCTATCATCTTTAGTGTGTGGCACAGTGCTGAGAGATTCTAAAATACAAACACACGCACACACACACACACACACACACGTTTAGAGTAAATGAATGAGGACACAAATGCTGAATCCACCTCCACTATGCTGCCTGGCTAACCCAACTAGTTAGCCAAGACTGAACCCTCACTGGGAATTCTCCTCCCAGGGGTATACCATGCTCATGGTCAATAAAATTTCATCCATTTGAAATAAATAGAGGGAAGCCTACTGTGAATTACTGAGAAACTGCACTGTTTTAAAAGAAGTTTTGGTACTTTCAGGTAAGCCCTAAAAAATATCTTTCTTGTCTGAATGAATGCTTTGTAATTTGTTCACTGATTATTTGCTTTCAAATGATGTTAAAATATCTGTAAAGGTGATGAAAGCCCTTTCTTAAATAAATGAAGCAACAATCCTGAATATGAGTTTATACTACTACTTTGTTTAGCAAATTCTACTTGCTACATGTAGATAAGGCAAAGGTAAATTTTAATCTAGCCCCAGTTTAAAAAAAAATGTTGAATTGTTTGAATCCCTTTCAGGATTCTGAAGCTCCTTGTACTTTAGGAAAGATAAAAATGGGTGAGAAGTAGAGGGTGAAGAGGGTCTCAGAATTGCATTATTTTGAAACTCTATGTCTTTTGATATATAATACCAAAGTAGTGAGTCTGATTTATAGATATTAAAATCCTATCTTTAGAAATGGGAAGTCAGCAATGGCATATATATTCCTTCCCTTCCTCCCTGAAGATTGCACACACATCTTTTTAAAGATAAAAAGTGATTTAGAAATATAGAGAGAAGCTGGCTTTTTTTAGGCATTGCATTTCTAGGTTTTCCTAAACTTTAAAATGTGTTCGGGAAAAAAAACATCTCTTAACAAGTTTCCAACTATTCATTGGTGTTAACCCTTCAAGGGTGGTTTTCTTCTTCTTTTTTTGAAAAGAGTGTATTTAGGTAAAAGATGACGTGGGATATAAACCCAGGGTGCTAGTTCAAGAGATAGAATACAGAAGTGGTGCTCAGCACCCATAGGTCTCTACTTTCTCTGTGTAGCTGAATTAGTGGCTATTATCCCCGTGGCTGCCCAAGTGAGGCTCAGAGATACGTGACAAACCAGCTGAGTGCAGCCCTTGCTGACACAGACTGTATGGACGATAACACTCAAACAGACCCATCCCAGCCTAGTCCTCTCTCTAATCCTGGGTGTGTCAAGTGGAAAAATGATTCCAAGAGGCAGCACAGACAGCACCTCTGGCTTCATTAATCAATACCAGGAGCCAAGTCCTAAAAATAATTGAGTAGGGTAATTGGGTAGGGACAGATGCTAGAAAAGTAATATTAAGCTTTGATTATTATTTTAAGTGCAACCCCAAAGCTACATTACTATGGTCCTCTTTTAGCCCTCGACATAAACCAGATTGTGGATATTTTCTATTGTGTCAGCGGGTTCTTGTGATGTTAAATAATGAAACAAATTATGACCCAAAGATTTGAAGAGATTATCTAGAGTCAGTAATTCCCAAAAGGAAAGAGTACAATGGGCACCTTAATGCTATGGGCTTTTCAGGTATGGCCTCTTTCTTCACATTTATTGATAATGGTCCCCAGAGAAAATATTCTGGCAGAAGCCCCCTTTTAACAAATATTTCTCATTTTGGTCACTAGGCAGTTCTCTGAGGTAGCTGTAGCCTGCAGGCCCTATAATCTAAAAAGAGGCTTCAATTTTGTTACAACGCAGAGTTTGAAGGTAGGCACAATGCCATGCTTGAGCTGAGAAAGCGTGAAGGCTGTGGGGGCTACAATCTGAAGGCTTTGCTAGAAACGTGTGTAGGTGAAGACTGTATCTTAAATGCCTGGCAGTTCTTGGCAAGATTCAAGTCAGTCCCATAAGAGGAGGATCCCTCTGGGCCTCGCTCCAGCACAGTCTGAGGCAAGAAGACACACACTGTGGTCCTGGCTATAACACACTGGTAGAGTTGCCTTTCCTTGCCCCAGGGGGATGCAAAAGACCTCAGCAATCCTCGGGCACCTGCAGGCTACTCGGGCATATGCACGAATGCACATATGTCAGCCTTTAGTGTGCAGCTGACTCAGGTTGGTAAAAACAGTAATCCTTGCTCTCCTCTGTGCTGAGGCCCTCTCCTCCCTTCTCACTGGGCCCACAGGTTGAGGAGATTATTATGCTTATTTTGATTTTGCTCGTTTCTGGTGAATCAGTTCTTCTCTGGAAAGAAGCATACTTAATTTCCCTTCAGAAATAGAACATTGGTCTTTAGTTAGAGTACTTTCACGCATGTCTCCAGAACTGACTTGCTTTCATAGTTGCATTATTTAGGACCTTCCTCAGCTGTGGAATGGAATTTCAGTGACCTACTCACAGAATTGTTATGAAGCCTGAATGAGAAGAAACAGTATATGTGACAGTGAAATGGACTTACATCAAATAACAGTCATTAATAAGATCTATTCATCAACAGCCAAATTTACTCATTGATATCAGAAGGGGATTCTGAGAATGTGCACTCTTAGCCGTTTTCTAGCTGTGTGAACTTTTAAGAAAGTTAATTAACTTCTTAGAGGTTTGATTTTCTTATTTTTGGAATTAGGAAAATGATACCTATTTTAACAAGGCTGTGGCAAAAATTTTATTTATTATTATTTTATTATTATTTGAGACAGAGTCTCTCTCTGTCACCCAAGCTGGAGTGCAATAGCGCAATCTCGGCTCACTGCAACCTCTGCCTCCCGGGTTCAAGTGATGTTTCTACCTTAGCCTCCTGAGTAGCTGGGATTACAGGCACGCACCATCACGCCCAGCTAATTTTTGTATTTTTAGTAGAGATGGGGTTTCACCACGTTGGCCAGCCTGGTCTCAAACTCCTGACCTCAGGTGATCCACCACCTCAGCCTCCCAAAGTCCTGGGATTACAAGCATAAGCCACCATGCTCGGCCTGTTGCAGGAATTTTAAGTAAGCCGCATTATACTTTGCATAGTGCTGACACATAGTAGATGTTTTAAAATGGTAGTTATAGCTGTTGTGTTAACAAATGTTGCATACATTTGTAGAAATAGAATACTTCTTTCTTCCCTAACTTGCTAAAGTTTCTTTCTTGCTCAAAAACTAAATGCCTACCTCGGTTACTATTAAGAGTGTGCACGGGTGTTGTTCACTAGATGGATGGCCAGGACATGAGGGTAAGTACACCATGGACTGTACTTTGAATGCATTGCTTGAATTCATATAAGGATTATTATTTCAACGCTCATTATTTCAATGTCCTTTTTTACTTCCTTTTATTCCTTTGCATTATTAAAAATGCCTTATTAAAAATGCAAAGGGATAAAAGAAAGCCAAAACAAAGCAAATCAAAGCAACTAAGTTTAACTAATACGCAGTTTGGTAAATTTTCTCAGTTTAGTTAAGGGTTGGCATCTTTATTAACTAATGAGAATGGGAAAAAATAACATACTGAGGCCTACCAAGTAATAAATCATAACTTTCACATTTTAATTTAATAAATTAAAAATAGCGTTCAGAGGCACATTCTGGTCTGTTTAGAGAGGGGAAAAGGAGGAAATGCAAGATGATAGAATAAGAGTTTCCACCATTGCCCCCTCAACCCACCCCCACAAGGACACTGAGTTAGTAACTATCTACCCAGAAAAAACACCTTCATGAGAACCCCAAATCAAGTGAGCGCTCATAGTACCTGGTTTTAACTTCATATCACTGAAAGAGGTACTGAAGAGATAGAAAAACAGTCCTGAATCGCTGACACCACTCCTCCCTCACCCCTGGCTGCAGCAGGGTGGAGCAGAGAGTTTCTCTGGGAGCTGGGGGAGGGAGAACACAGCAATTATGAGGCACTCAACTCAGGGCTGTTCCGTTAGAGCAAAAAGGAAAACTGGACCACACTCAGCTGATGCCCGCCAATGGAGGGAGCATTTAAAACAGGCCTAGCCAGAGGAGAATCACTGATCCCAGCATTTCTGAACTGAGTGCCTGCAAACCTTGCCACAGAAGGCTACAGCTCCATGTCTACAAGTAAACGAGAAAGGCAGTCTAGGCCATAAGGTCTGCAACTCTTAGGAGAGGCCTGTGCTGAACTAGGCCCAGAGACAGTGGACTAGGGGGTGCACATGACGTGCTGAGACATCCGCTGGGACAGCCAAGGGAGTGTGGTATCACCCCTCCGCTAATCCCATGCTGCTCAGGTTGGGGCTCCAAAAGAGACTCCTTCCTCTAATTGAAGGGAGGAGAGGGAAGAGTAGGGCAGACTGTCTTGCATCTTGGATACCAGCGAGGGTCCGGGTTTAATTCGTGAGGATCCCACGGGTGCTGCTGCTCTTTATAATTATGGGGTTTGGGTCGTCAGCCACAGCAGGATAGGGCATCAGACAGAGCTGTGAGGCCCTCGTTCCAGGCCCTAGCTCCCAGAGAATATTTCTAGATACACCTTGGGTCAGAAGGGAACCTGCTGTCTTGAAGAAAAGAACCCAGTTCTGGTAGCATCAGTCACCTGCTAACTGAAGAGCCCTTGGACCCTGAATAATAGCCAGGTACTATATTGAGGGCCTTGGATGAGCCTCTGAGACATGCTGGCTTAGGCACCAGCATGGCCACAGAGAGGTAGAGCACCAAGCAGGCCCTTAGGGTCCCTGATTCCAGGACTTGACTCTTTGCTGGCATTTTTGGACCTGCCCTGGGCCAGAGGGGACCCCACTGCCCTGAAGGGTGAATCACCACAATCTGATTTAAGAGACCTTGGGCCTTAAGGGAACACTGGCAGTAGTCTGGCAGTACTCTTCATGGCCTGGGGTGGGGGTGACTATAGGGTGAGGCTCCTCTGCCTGTGGAAAGGGAAGGGAAGAGTAGGAAGGACTACATCTTGTGGTTTGAGTGCCAGCTCAGCTGCAATATAATAGATCACCAGGGAGACTTCTAAGGTTTTTGACTCTAGTCCCTGACCCCTGGACAGTACCTCTGGACCCACCCAGGGCCTGGGGGACCAAACCACTCTAAAGGGAAGGACACAGTCCTGGCTGGCTTTACCATCTGCTGATTATAGATCCCCAGGGCCTTAAGCAAACATATGCACTAGCCAGGTGTGGTTACATTAGGCCTTGGGCAAGACCAGTGCTGTGCTGCTTTCAGGTCTGACCCAGTGTAATCATAACGGTTATGGCCTCAGGGGTGCTTGTGTCACTCTACCTCCAGCTTTTGGTGGCTCAGAACAGAGAGAGAGACTCTGTTTGTTTGGGAGAAAGTAAGGGAAGAGAACAAGAGTCTCTGCCTGGTAATCCAGAGAATTTTCCCAGTTCTTGTGTAAGACCAGGAAGGTGGTACTTCTACAAGTCTGCAAGAACCACAGTGTTACTGGGCTTGCAGTGTCACTTAAAGCACATCCAGCTTAGATCACAACACCCAAGTCCTTTCAAATATCTGGAAAGTCTTCCCAAGAAAGATTGCTTACAAATAAGCTCAGACAGTGAAGACTACTGTAAATACCTAACTTCTCAATGACTAGATACCAAAGAACACCTACTAGCATCAACACCATCCAGGAAAACATGACCTCACCAAATGAACTAAATAAGGCATCAGGGACAAATCCTGAAGAAACAGAGATATGTGATGTTTCAGAAAGAGAATTCAAAATAGCTGTGTTGGCCAGGTGTGGGGTCTTATGCCTATAATCTCAGCACTTTGGTAGGCCAAAGTGTTAGAATAACTTGAGCCCAGGAGTTTGAGGCCAGCCTGGGCAACATAGTGAGACTTATATTTCTATATAATCAAAAGTTTTAAAATAAAAAGACAGGTATGTTGAGGAAACTCAAAGAAATTCAACACAGAGAAGAAATGCAGAATTCTATCAGATAAATTTAATGAAGAGATGTAAATAATTAAAGATAATCAAACAGAAATTCTGGAGCTGTAAAATACAATTGGCATACTGAAAAATGCATCAGAGTTATTTAATAGCAAAATGGATCAAGCAGGAGAAATAATTAGTGAGCTTTATAACAGGCTGTTTGAAAACACAAAGAGGAGACAAAAGAAAAAAGAATGAAAAACAATGAAGCACACCTACAGGATCAAGAAAATAGCCTTAAAAGGGCAAATTTAAGAGTTATTGGCCTTAGGAGGTAGAGAAAGAGACAGGAGTAGAGTTTATTCAGAGATAATAACAGAGAACTTCCCAACCTAAAGATATTAATATGCAAGTACAAGAGAGTTACAGAACACCAAGCAGATTTCACCCAAAGAAGACTACCTCAAGGCATTTAATAATCAAACTCCCAGAAGTTAAGGATAAAGAAAGGATCCTAAAAGCAGCAAGAGAAAAGAAACAAATAACTTACAATGGAGCTCTGATACATCTTCAGCAAAAATCTTACAGGCCAGGAGAGACAAGCATGACATATTTAAAGTAATGAAGGAAAAAAAAAAAACTTTTACCCTATAACAGTATATCTGGCAAAAATATCCTCCAAACATGAAGGAGAAATAGACTTTCCCAGACAAAAGCTGAAGTATTTTGTCAATACCAGACCTGTTCTACAAGAAATGCTAAAGGAAATAATTCAATCAGAAAGAAAAGGACATCAATGAGCAATAAATAATCACCTGAAGATATAAAGTTCACTAGTAATAGTACACAGAATATTATAACACTGTAACTGTGGTATGTAAACTACTCTTATCCTAAGTAGAAAGACTAAATTATGAGCCAAACAGAAATAACTACAACTTGTCAGGACAGAGTCAGTACAATTAGATAAAAAATGAAACAACAAAAAGTGAAAAACTTAGGAGATGAAGTTAAGGCATAGAATTTTTATTAGTTTTTTTTCACTTGTTTACTTATGTAAATGGTGTTAAATTGTTATCAGGTTAACATAATGAGTTATAAGATAGTATTTGCAATCTTCATGGTAACTTCAAATCAGAAAACACACCATGGACACACAAAAATTAAAAAGCAAGAAATTAAATCATATCACCAAAGAAAAGCACCTTCACTAGAGAAAGACAGGAAGGAAAGGAAAAAGGAAGAAAAGATCACAAAACAATGAGAAAACAAATAACAAAATGGCAAGAGTTAGTCCTTACTTATCATATAACATTGAGTGTAGATGGACTAAACTCTCCAATCAAAAGACAAACTGAAAAAATCAAGACCCATTGATCTGTTGCCTACAAGAAACATACTTTGCTTATAAAAATATACATAGACTGAAAATAAATGGATGAAAAATGACATTCCACACCAGTGGAAACAAAAAAAGTTCAGGAATTGCTATACGTATCAGACAAAATAGATTTCAAGACAAAAACTATAAAAAGAGACAAAGAAGGTTACTATATAATGATAAAGGGGTCAGTTCAGCAAGAGGATAAAACAATTTTAAATATATATGCACTCAACACTGGAGGACCCAGATATATAAATAGTATTAGAGCTTAAAGAAAAATAGGCCAGAATACAACAATAGCTGGAGACTTCAACACCCCACTTTCAGCATTGGACAGAGCTTCTAGACAAAAATCAACAAAGAAACATCGTACTTAAACATCGCACTACAAACCAAATAGATCTAATAGATATTTACAGAACATGTCATCCAAGAGCTTCAGGATACACATTCTTTTCTTCAGCATATGGATCATTCTCAAGGGTAGTCCATATTTTACATCACAAAACAAGTAATAAAACATTCAAAAAAAATGGAAATAATATCAAGCGTCTTCTCTGACCACAATGGAATAAAATTAGAAATTAATAACAAGAGGAATTTTGGAAATTCTACAAATACATAGAAATTAAACAATATGCTCCTGAATGACCAGTGGATCAACGAAGAACTTAAGAAAATTTAAAAATTTCTTGAAACAAATGATAATGGAAACACAACATGCCTTACTAGAGCAATCACACAAAAGAAAGATATAAAGGGCATCCAAAATGAGAAGGAAGAAGTCAATGTATCCTAGTTTGCAGATGATATGATCTTCTATTTGGAAAAATCTAAAGTCTCCACAAGAAAATGATTAGAACCAATAAACAAAATCAACATACAAAAGTCAGTAGCATTTTTATATACTAACAGTGAACAAGGTGAAAAAGAAATTTTTTAAAAAGTAATCCCATTTGCAATAGCCACACATAAAATTAAATACCAAGGAATTAATCAAAGAAGTGAAAAACCTCTATAATGACAAAGATGCCAAGAACATGCATAGGGAAAAGACAGTCTCTTTGATAAACAGTGCTGGGAAAACTGGATATCCATAGCAGAAGAATGAAACTAGACTTCTATCTCTCACCATATATACAAAAATCAAATTGAAATGAATTAAAGACTTGAATCTAAGACCTCAAACTATGAAAATACTACAAGAAAACATTAAGGAAAATCTGCAGGATGTTGGTCTGGGCAAAAATTCCTTGAGCAATATCCCACAAGCACAGGCAATCAAAGCAAAAATGGACAGATGAGATCACATCAAGTTAAAAAGCTCCACAGCAACAGATACAGTCCACAAAGCAAAGAGACAACCCACAGAATGGGAGAAAATATTTTCAAACTACCCATCTGACAAGGAATTAATAACTAGAATATACAAAGAGGTCAAACAACTCTACAGAGAAAAAACCTAATAAGTTGATTTAAAAATGAGCAAAATATTTGAATAGACATTTCTCAAAAGAAGACATCCAAATGGCAAATAGGCATATGAAAAGGTGCTCAACATCACTGAACATCAGAGAAATGCAAATCAAAACTACAATGAAATATCATTTCACCTCAGTTAAAATGACTTTTAGCCAAAACACAAGCAATAAATGCTGGTGAGAATGTGGAAAAAGGAGAACCCTTGCACACTGTTGGTGGGAATGTAAATTAGTACAATCATTATGGAGAACCATTTGGAGGTTCCTTTAAAAACTAAAAATGGAACTACCACAAACAATAGCTAAGATTTGAAAGCAACCTAAGTGGCCATCAACAGATGAGTGGATAAAGAAATGTGGTACTTATACATAATGGAGTATACTATTCAGCCATAATTGATCCAGTCATTTGTACCAACATAATGGAACTAGAAATCATTAAGTGAAATGGGCCAGGCATGGAAAGACAAACATTGTATGTTTTCACTTATTTGTGGGATCTAAAAATAAAATAAAAAAAAAATTGAACTCATGAAGATGGAGAGTAGAGGATGGCTACCAGAGGCTGGGAAGGCCAGTAGAGGGGTTTGGGGAATGTGGGGATGGTTAATGGGTACAAAAACTGGAAAGAATGAATAAGGCCTACTATTTGATAGCAGAACAGGGTGACTAAAGTCAATAATAATTGCATATTTTAAAATAAAGAGTGTAATTGGATTGTTTGTAACTGAAAGGATAAATGCTTGAGAGAATGGATACCCCATTCTCCATGATGTGCTTATTTCACATTTCATTGCCTATATCAGAACATTTTATGTACCTCATAAATATATATACCAGCTATATACCCACAAAAATAAAAATAACAAATTTTAACTTTTTTAAAGGGGTGAGGAAAAGGGAGAGGTCAGAAAAAAATGGAAGATGTTAAGGGAAATAAGGTTTAAAAATTCCCGTCCTAAGAACTTGTGAAATATAGCCATATTATAGATTTTAACCACAAGCTTAAGCAAGAATATCTTCTCTTGGCATGCTCTCCACAGGAATAACTTAAGGCAGCCATTTCCCAACTATGCAACGACACAAGTACCTAGATGAAAGGAGTTATGTACATTTCTGCTGTCACTGAGTACCCAAAATAAGCTCATGGATCCTGGAACCAGTCAGCCACATCTGGGCTCATACTGCATTCAATTCTATTCCTCAGAGAAAAGGGCACTGGTTTTAACATAAAATAGCAGAAGACAAGAAGAGCAGGAATTAGAGTTGCAACCGGATTAACAAAAAAATCTGCATGTCTCCTCATTCTCTATAGTAAGAGTCTCTCTCTCTCACACACACACACACACACACAAATGTAATATATACTCTCTCAATAAGATTCAGGATTATCCTATTTATGTGCCATTTTGTAAGCCTAGGTAATACAGCAACACAGGGACAGAACTTGTTGGACAGTTGGTCATCAGCTATAATTTTATCAAAGGACAAGGTGCTATCAAGCTTTGTCCCAGAACCTAGTGACCCAACACCCAGTTCAAGTGTTTCTATTTTAACAACACTGAATAGAGCTTTCTTACTTGACACTTTACAAACAAACACACTGAGGACACACACACACACAAAAGCACTGCAGAGACTACAAATAGATTTCACCTCCCAGGCCAAGTCTGATCACTCTGAATCTTGTGTTGAGAATGGTTCTGAGACCATTTCCAAGTTTGGAAGTGGTGTGCTCTATCAGAAATGCCTATAGAGTGCTCCAAAAGTAGGAGCAGTGAGACACAGATCTTGTATCTGTCATCTTTAAGCTACAGATTTATTAAAGAGACACACATAAAACACACATAAAATCACAAATGTGTAAGGTCAGTGTTACCATCACCTAAGAATTGATGCCATCTGTAGTAAGTTGTTCTTTGGTTATCAGTTGCTTCTTGAACCACACACCTGCCCTGCATTCAAAAAGATACTGCCTATAGGATTTTCTCACACTAGGCCTGCATTAGTTTGTTTCTGTACTATCTGATTTGGCTCTTGTGGCTATAATTTATTTTTTATCTCTGGGATCTTTGCATTTACATAATCTTGCCTGAATTATATTGCTAGGTTGGAGAAACATCTTTGGCTAACTGGAACTTGTTTAAAATTTTCACATACTTTGCATTTGTTATCTTTCATTTAACATCACTTGGCTCAGTTTACTCTGTGCAATCCTAACCCACTAAGCTACACCAACCTGTGTCCATTTCTGTGCTTGCTTATGCATCCATTTCTCAAGGTTCTCAAGTTTGGCACCTGCTCCCTTAAAATAAGTCTAAGGTCTTGGAGTCCTTTAAGATCACAAACTTGAGCAAACAACTGCCAATTCATTGACTTCTCTAACTTTGAAACATTGGCCACCTGGCTCTGATAATCATAGCGGCCATACAGGCCACTGATTCCTCTCTGTGTCTTACCGTTCCAGCTCTGCCTCCCAGGAGGGGCCACCCCATAATGTGGGGCAGGGAAAACAAACTTCTAGGCAAATGGTCAATAGATGTCCTTAAGAAACTGACCCATTTCCAAAGCTTTCCCCTCTTAATTAAAAGTACTGCTATATCTGCAGAAAAATCCCCTTTGGACCTTCAAGTTCTTTTCAGACTCTTGCTTTCCTTCAGGTGGATAATGGACTGCAGCCCTTTTGGGCTCTCACACGTGAAGGGAAGTAAATAGGAGACAGGAGAGGAATTTTACAGGTGGTGAAAATGCCTATCCTTGTGCCAAAATTGTGCCTGCCTTCATCTGCTGTGCCTCTGGTCTCAGGCACCAACCATACCCTGCCCTGCACACAGAGGAGGCCTGGAGGGGGCAGAAAGCCTTCATCACAGCAGGTAGAGAGCAGATGGAGTTGTCTCTTTATACAGGTATTGCTACTTAGGTACTCTCAGCCTCTTTCTGGGAGTTCTATCATTAAAAAAAAAGAGACAGCATCCATCTGATGAGCCATCACTGCTACCACAAAAAAAAAAAGGCAAAGAATTTTCAGAGAACTATATGAACATAAAATAGATTATCAGGTAAAACTTAAGAATACAACTAATACATCTCCAGCCATTTGGTGGGTATCCTGGAAGGTAGCTCCTGAACTCTCACATAAGATAGAGATTGACCAGCCATTGTCGGAGTTGAGAGATGGTTTGCTAATCTTATACAGAGAAAAAAAGAAAATATATTTCTTATGTTAAATAACTTGCCTTATTGCCTGCCATGGGGGAAAATAAATAATATTTTGTGTTTCTTTCATTTTTTTAGCCGCTTTTGATAAGTACACAGTCTTAAATCCCCGATTGGATTAAACCATTATACACAGGCCTCAGAAAATCCACTCACATTCAGAAATTTCCTTTCTCCTTCCTATAAATTTTTTAAATTGCTTTTTCAGTCTCTGAGACATCATTTCTAGGACAAATGATGTAATGTTTGTAGGAAAAAGAAGAATGCAAGATTGTTTTTAGTTTGTTAAACTGAACAAAAGCCCTAGAATGAATAGCTCCTGGTGACCTTAGAGCCAGTCAATAATCCCAAGCATGAGGGAGGAGCAAACATAAACGTGATGATAATCTTAGAAAATGCTATTCCAATAACTGGTCTATTTAAATTTATTTGCAGTATGCTTATTCGTGCTTAAGTCATGCATTTATCCAAGCCACAAGCAAATAAATACATAACGCTTATCAGATCTCTAACAGATGGGTCTGTGTAGCACATGCCCTCTTAGAAGAGAGGAGGTAGTTGTAGGCTTGTTGGAAGAATAATTTGCCTTAAGTTATGCAAATAGTTGATTGAACACATTGTTCCTATGGAAAGGAATAAAATAAAAATACTTGCTTATTGTAACCTGGTCCTAATGCGCCTCAACCTTTAAGTGAAGAGTGTTATCCACAAAAGACACAACTATTAAACCAGAATTCATATCCTGAAACTTGAATTTTAATAAAAAGGGAGTATGCCACTTCTCTAAATTGCTGATGAACATTATTTTTCTTTTTCCTTTTTTTTTTTTAAGACAGGGTCTCTCACTCTGTCACCCACGCTGGTGTGATCTCAGCTCACTGCAACCTCCACCTCCCGGGTTCAAGTAATCCTCAAGCTTCAGCATCCCGAGTAGCTGGAATTACAGGTGCACACCATGAAACCTGGCTACTTTTTGTATTTTTTTGTGGAGATAGGGTTTAACCATGTTGGCCAGGCTTGTCTCGAACACCTGACCTCAAGTGATCTGCCTGCCTCAGCCTCCCAAAGTGCTGGGATTACATGAGTGAGCCACCATGCCTGCTCCACAATATTTCTTTTTAGGAAGTACACTTTTACTGCTTCCATTTGATAATCATCTAGGAAACTCTGCAGCTGACATTCATATGGGTGGACTGTGTGCAGAAGTAGAATTCCATTCCTTTATTCCTAAACCCAAGGTCTCAGTAACAGCATTTAGTCCTTCTGAATGTTTGACACTAGGTTATTGATTTATTTGGCTTAAGCTGTGTTTGTGTGTGTTACAGCTGGATCCACAGATTGTAAGCTCCCTACAGGCAAAATATAGTTCACATTGTACAATTCAGAGGTGTTTATGATGATGATGATAATTATATGTCTTCAATATTCTACCAAGTACTTCTATCAAAAGCTTTGAAAGAGTTGCCACAATATGATATTAAATCTTCAGATGACTTGGCTTTCTTTTAATTTCAACAAATACTGGAAAAATCCTCAAGGCCAGACAATGGGAAAAGCCCCCAATTTAGTAATAAAGACAGGAAAATATCTCTTGGGGATGATATAATATAATTTCCATAGGTCCATTATAGTAAAGAGCCCATGACCTGGTATGAAGAAAGCATGAATACAGTTTTGCAGTGAAACTAAACTCCAGGTAAAACTCCAGGTTGGGATATAAACATTCTTTCTTATATCTGAAATGAGGGTAAGATGAAAGCAAGGCTGGGCACTGAGTTTCTGCTCTTCTTTAGCATATTCCAGGACAAGGCAAGAAACATTCACATACATAGGCAAAAAAAGAGAAGGGGGTACTAACTGCAGACTCCCTGGCATCTAAGTCTCAGATATCATCAGAACAATAGGAACCCATCAATACCATCAGATGTATGAGCATAGGTGTTATTGCTTCCAAGGTCTACTGATGTCACAGCCTGTGAGGTGTGTGACTGTGCACTTTCTGAATACAGGCTGCCCTCTTACTGCCCTCTAACCCAACAAGGCTCATTGGTAAGATGGCAAACACAGTAAACCCCTGAACAATGTCTACATTTTTATCTCATCTGTCCTTTGATTCTGCATGACTTGAAGAAATTGAGTAATAGATTCTGTTGGGAAGCTTTCCAAATAAGGAAGAACAAACCGAGCAAAATAAATAATGACCTTCCTTTCAAGAACCCTTTTTTTATTTTTTTGAAAGAAAGAAAAAGAGAGGAAAGAAAGTGAGAGGGAAAGAAAGAAAAAAAAAGAATGTAAGAGAGAAAGAAAAGAACCTTTTTTAAAGTATTCACTTGAAAAAACACCAAGGCATCCTTCCTCTACTCTCTCCATTCCTACTCCAACCACAGCGATTGCCTGTCTACAGAAATAATCCTTAAGAAGTGGCTGGGAAGTGAATGTGAGGCCTGCCACCCTGGGCGGGTGCTTGCTCACTCCCCATAATCTGGAAAGTCTTTGTCCTCATAAATCTCATATGCCGTGTCCTTGCTGCCATGCCAATGTTCTATGTTAAAGCCTACTACTCGGTCACTAAGTAATAAAGAGTCATTAATTATCCCATGTTCACACTAGTCATCATTATTGGGGTCTAACTTTCAAGTCTGACTTAGCATTTCATCCAGTAACAGCATTTTAGGGATTAAACTTTCTTAGATTTACGTTCAAATGGCAATATTACCATGTACTCAAAATGCAATGCAAGAAAGTCCAACTTTTAACAAATAATACTCTGTTACCTAGAAAACAATCAAGAAATAAACATTTTAACAGCTGAAATTTTGTCAGTGACATCTTTTTTAAATAGGAAAAAACCTGTCTATTAAAAAATAAAAATTATTTGTATTATAAATGTTTTAAAATAATGCTATTAATGCTAAAAAGGATGTAAAAGTTGTACAACCCTTTTAAAGTTGTACAACCCTTTGATTTCTTAGATGTGAAAACTTTCATGGTAATAATACATTATTTAATAAAAATAGAGAACCCGGCCAGCATGGTGGCTCATGTCTGTAATCCCAGCACTTCGGGAGGCTGAGGTGGGTGGATCACCGGAGGTTGGGAGTTCGAGATCAGCCTGACCAACATGAAGAAACCCCATCTCTACTAAAAATACAAAATTAGCCAGGCATGGTGATGCATGCCTGTAATCCCAGCTACTAGGGAGGCTGAGGCAGTAGAATCGCTTAAATCCAGGAGACAGATGTTGCGATGAGCCGAGATTGCACCATTGCACTCCAGCCTGGGCAACAAGAGCAAAACTCTGTCTCAGAAAACAAATAAATAAAAAAAATAATAAAAATAGGGAACCCAATTCCTATACACTGCTATCAATGAGCCCGTGACTCTTGTGTGAATGAATGAAAACCACTCTGCATTTGGAGTTCTTTCTGCCAGGGATGCTTATTTCTCTTCTCATCTGAGGTCTGGCAGTTGATGGAATAGACAGAGACGGCCCACCTCTGGCCACAGGGTAGGATTCCCCTGCTGAATAAAGACAACTTGTGGACCCAAAGAGAAGGATTCTTCCTAGAGCAAGCCTACTGGAAAATTCCACATTAATCTATGAATCAGAGGGAAAAACTGGAGCCAGCCCTGTCTGAAAGTCTAGCAGTTCCTAACCAGGGCCAAGCCAGTGCAACTCACAGTCTAGGAGGAGGTAGCTGTGGTGTCAGCTGACAAATTGAGTCTTGCTTAAAACGAATTCTGTCTGAGCCATGGTGATTTCTTGGTTCTTCCAGTACTTGGGGAGGACTTCAGAGAAAAGGCAAAAAGCTGAGCATGAAATTATTCTGAAGACACGCAACACATGGAGCAAGAGTCCCTACTCCCCACTCCTGAAGCAGGAACTCTTGGCTTTTCAATTTCATATTCTCCATCCAGAGAAATCCCTAAGGAGGCACCACACTCCCCGTTCTCCCTTTTTCCTTGCATGCCCAAAAACTACACAGAACTAAGAAAAGGCTCCCATTGCGAGGGTGGAAGAGAAGATCTTGAAATACTCAGCATTGTGTTTTCTTTCTTTTCAGCACTTCCTGCCCTTTCCCCTAGTGGGCAGAAGGATCCACTTTGTCTGAAGAAAAATTAGAGTTGTTATGACTGGAAGGCCGAGGGAAAGGAAAAGTTATTGTTCTGAAGTTTTGTTTCCACCCAGGCTCAAAACGAAAGACAGATCAGAGTTTCTGCTCAAAGATTTATGGGCAGCCACTACCAGGAGGCCTGCTGTGGGTCTGGCTGGCTCCTGTCACGCACACAGGACTCTGCCCCCTCACTTGTTTTTCTTCTCAGGGTTGGGCGGGGGCCTCCCATGACCCATTCCCACATCGCTGCAGATGCTCCTCCATGACTCGAGAATGTGCTGAGCCCATTTGAGCTGCCCCTTGCGGATGGCCTGTGTGTCAATAATCTCTGACTCTTACAAAACCTACCTCCCACCCGTAGAAAGAATAGGCTGAATGCTTGACCCCAGAGGGTGGTGTTAGTGAGGGAGGAGATCCAGCAACACTTGGTGAATGAGGCTGGTAGATTAGGGGTGTGAGAACTTACCTCCTAACCCAGCAAATAGTGGCGTTTCTGAGAAAGACATTTTGAAACAACGAAAGTTTGTGATGCCTGCCTTTCTAAATACCGAAGTATTCGGTGAAGACGCTATGTTGATTGTGATCCAGGGGTAAAGGTCATGTTTATTGCTGGCCTCAACTAACTGGCCTGTGCTAAGCCAGCACTGCGTACTATCATTTCATTTAATCTTTACAACAACCCCATGGGGGTACATAGTATTTTATGGATGAGGAAACAGACTCCAGTGCTTCTGATCTTAACCACTAGGCTACATTACCTCCCAACAAGAGTGGATGATGGAGAATAAGGATGATACATTTCCTCAAATATTCAGTTTCCTAAAATAGATCTATTTTATGATAGAGTTTATTTTAAATAATTATAAAATGCTGTATTTTCAGTTGGCAGTGGCAAGAGAATGGCAAGGGAGATAGATTCTTCATTAGTATTCAAGTTCCCTCCTTTCCAGGGGAATTTGCTGATGAATTCCCTTTACATACCATAAAATGGGTAGTTCTCTGTGAGACCCGCTTCAATACATTTAGTACCACAGAATGAATGGGGAAATAAACTGACTAGGTCTTAAGGCTGATTTTAGGAGATTTGAGGTATTTTCAAATTAGGTCCTTCAATTCCCCCCCACTTTTTTTTTTCCTCTCTGTATGTAAAGCAACACATTTCTGCACCATTTAAGAGAAAAGAAAATTAGTCAGTGTGAGCTGCCAACAGCTGGCTGACAACCTCGAGCACTGGGTGGGTTGGAAACCGTCCAGACTTTGCATAAGGAGTTCATTTTGGGTTAGTTAAAAAAGGGTGGCGGGGAGGAGTTGGCCCAGAATCTGTTCCACAAATTCAAGAACAAGGAGTTAAGATTCCCTTCAGAAACTGCTGGAGGGTGGCTCTGCAGGTCCATTTGCCAAACACTATTTGACATCTGCTTGTTTCCCTGCCTGATACAAGAAGAACTGTTAACTGTCCAGGTTTTTCCTCTGACAAGCCAATGATTCAGTGCAGCAGTTAAACCAAGTGAAGGTTAATTCCCTCTTTTCTCTAGATCCCTTTAAGAAAGATCTATCATTTCTACAGATTTCAGATTTTTTTAAAGCTTCTTTGTCTTCTTCCTCTTGAATCTTACCCTCACTTTGAGTTTAGCCTATTAGGCTGAGGCTAAGTTCAGTAGCATAATTAAAAAACTTAATATTCACTTAAGAATTAAATCTTCTTAGTTCTCTAATGTGTCTCACCTTTTCAGAGCAGTAAAAACTTCATGTTTCAAAACAGTAATAGCCATTTTTAGTTTTAAAGTAACAAGTAATCAATGCAAAAAAATTAGACAATGCAGAAAGGTATAAAGAAAAAAGGAAAAATCAACTGAAGTCCAACCACTGGAGAAAACTAATCACCATTCACATTTAAATATATATGCTTTCGGTCTTGTTTTTTATTTTTTCTTACAAAAGTAATTACAAATTATTTGGCAATCTGATTATTTTTACGTATACATTGGATATCTTTCCATGAGAATACAACAGATCAATATCACTGTTTTTAGGAGGTGCACAGTACTTCAATATATAAATGTGCATTGACTCATATTAATAGACATTTTTGCTAATATAAATCATGCTGTAATGAACTCCCCTGTACATACATCCTTGCCCACTTGCCCGAGTACAGCCAAGTCCTCACTTAATGTCCCCTATAGGTTCTTGGAAATTGTGACTTTAACTGAAACAACTTTAAGCAAAAGAACAGCGAAGGAAACCAATTTTACCACAGGCTAACTGAAAGAAACAAGAGTTAAGTTCCTACAGCACATTTCTGGTCACTAAAATATCAAACTTCTAAATAAAGACCCTAAATAATATTAAACATTGCACCTCAGGGTGCAAGATGGGAACTAATCCTGGAGAGGACGCTGTCGTATCCGTGCACTCACACACTCACCCACACTCACTCAGACTGGGACCATTGAGGCAGGCCAATTCACCTACCATGCACAGCTTCGGGATGTGTGAGGCAACAGGCGTGCACGGACAGAACCCACGCAGACACGGGGAGAACGTGCACACTCCACACAGACAGTGGCCCCATCAGGGAATCAATACTTTTTTTCTCGTCAGTGTTGCAAGAAAATAACATTGAATGACAGACACAACATTATTCTAGGACCTACTGTATTTCTTCCTAAGTTCCTCTGAACAAACTTCACCAGAACAAGTCATACACATTTTTTAAGACCTTTGATACACAGTGCCAAATTGCTCTCCCATAGAAACGCTGTACTTGTTTAGTCCATCTCACTGACTTTGTAAGAGTGTGGTTTTTTCCTCCCACTCTTACAAATACTGGGTATAAGCCTTTTTTCCAATTGGATGATAAAAATGGGTACCTCCATATTTCATTTTCCTTTCTTTAATAACAAGGTTGAATATGTTTCTGTATGCTTACAGCTATTTGTATTTTTCTTTTTTTGAACTGGTTTCTCTCATGTCCATTTTTTTAATTGGGATTTTCATATTTTCCTTCCTGATTTATAGGAACTCATTACATACAAAGATGAGATCTTCTGGGCTGTATTTCAGAAGGTTTATTATCCCATGAGATGTTAATAGGTGAACGGAGGGAAAAAAAGAGTTTCAGGACAAGATTTAACACATCATTTCCTAAACTTCACTGACCATGAAAACTTCTTTCTTTTTCCTCACAGAATACCCACTGGCATGGTTCAGGACACTGGTGTTCTGAGCACTAACATTTGAGAAATTGTTCTGTAAAGGATATTAATGCTTTATCTGTTACATATGTGGGATGATTCCCCCTCCCCCGCCAGTCATTTGTCCTTTCCTCTACATAACTTTGTTTTCCATATAGCTTTTTTTTTTTTTTTTTTTTAGGTGGAGTCTCACTCTGTTGCCAGGCTGGAGTGCAGTGGCGTGATCTCGGATCACTGCAACCTCTGCCTCCAGAGTTCAAGTGATTCTCCTGCCTCAGGCTCCCAAGTAGCTGGGACTATAGGCATGCCACCATGCCCAGCTCATTTTTGTATTTTCAGTAGAGACAGAGTTTCACCATATTGGCCAGGATGGTCTCAATTTCTTGACCTCGTGATCCACCTGCCTCAGCCTCCCAAAGTGCTGGGATTACAGGCATGAGCCACCGCACCTAGCCTTCCATATAGATTTTAATTCATGCATTTAAATCTCTCCATATGTTCTTTTGCGGTAAGTTAGAAGTAGGAACTCTGAAGTCATACTTGTTTGCTTTGAACCCTGGCACTACCACTTGTTGGAATCTTTGGAAAATTACCCTCTCTGTGCCTCAATTTTATCATCTAGAAAATGAGAAAAATTAATGTTGTCAAATAAAGTGGTTGCGAGGATTAAATTACTCGATATGAGTAAAGCACAGAGTATTAAATGTTGATGATAATGATGATGGTGGTGATGGTTTACTTTCTAGATTATTTAGAAAGTCCCTCTCCCTCTCTGTTGTAAAAAAATAAAAAATCCCCCATATTTTATTGGCATATTCTTATGGAAGTTAATTTTGGTATGAGCTATGGACTAAAGAATTTTCTGTTTTCCCCAATGCTTAGCCAGAGTCTTCCATTACTATTAATTAATGCTCCCCTCATCAAATACTACTATTTCTTTTTCTGGGTCTTTCTCTTCTGATCAATCTATTCTGATACCAAGGCTCCTTCTTTCTTATTCCTTTTCAGAACATTCACAGCTACATTTGCCTAAATCAAGGGCACATGTTGAATTCCCTCTGGGAGTTGCCCCAACAGGCCCTTGGTAGAAGAGAGGGGCCTGCAGGGTAGGATCCAGGTGTCTCTGATACAGGTAGGAATGCAGATCCCACAGACTGTGAATTTTAACTGACATAGTCCCCAGGCCGTCCCCCAACACAAGGCCCCACATGCTGCTGAGGCCTGGTGTTGGGGGACAGCCTGGAGACTCTCTCGGGAACATTTAAACTCCAGTGTTGTTCACCAAATCACAGAAAAAGTGAAATCCTTATACTCTACCTGGCCCCTCCACTTTCTGCTGCACCAGTTTAAACGACCAGAAAATATTTGGTTAGGGGCATTCTAACCTGACAGGTCCTAAGCTATGGAAAGAGAACCAACTGGTCTCAGCTGATAGGAAGATTTGATACTGGGAGGCTCCATGGTGGTGACACTGGAGCACCACTGAGTACATTTCACTCAGAACTGAGAGTCCTTGGGTTGCCTGTCAGGCAGCACAACCTTTGCCTTCTCTGCACCACATCATCTCTTGCTCACTCAGCTCCAGTTACACTGGCCTCTTTGCTGTTCCTCAAACATGGTCCCACTTTAGGGCATTTGCACATGCTTTCTCCTCTAGAATGTTCCCACATAGCTTATTCCCACATAGCTTGTTCCCATGGAAGTTTAAGGCTTTTGCTCCAATGTTACCTTGTCAATGAGGCCATCCCTGATTGCTCTATTGAAAGATGTGCCCAGAGGTCCTGAACCTTTCTTGCCTTATTTTTCTTCACAGCACCAGTCACCGTCTGACCAGCTATTTCCCCATTGCATCACTGATTGTCTCTCTGCCCTAGAATGTGAGCTTCCAAGAGTCTACCTTCTGTTTGGTTTCCTGCTGTACTCTCAGCACCCAAAACAGTGCCTGGCATATATAGGACTCCACTACTCTTTGTGAATGGAAGAGAAAATGAATGTACCAGTCAGGCCAAGTCACTTGCACAACACTTCATGATGTGTCCATTCTTAGTAACAACAGCATGTTTCCTGAGAATGCAGGCTGACTTCAGGACTCTGGATTTTCAATCTAGCTTCTACAAATAAGATATCTTTAAAGTGGGGAGAAAGGCTGCTGATATGGTTTGGCTGTGTCCCCACCCAAATCTCATCTTGAATTGTAGCTCCCATAATTCCCACGTGTCATGGGAGAGACCCAATGTGGGGTAATTGCATCATGGGGGCAGGTTTTTCCCATGCTATTCTCATAATAGTGAATAAGTCTCACGAGAGCTGATGGTTTTATAAAGGGAAGTTCCCCTGCACATACTCTCTTGCCTGCTGCCATGTAAGACATTCCTTTGCTCTTCCTCAATCTTCTGCCATGATTGTGAGGCCTCCCCAGCCATGTAGAGCTGTGAGTCCATTAAACCTCTTTCCTTTACAAATTAACCAGTCTCAGATATGTCTTTATTAGCAGTATGAGAAGAGACTAATACAGCTGTATCTGCCAAAATCGAGAACAGACATATATCTGCAATAACATCTTTTATTTGATGCCCCAGCTTCATTCCTGGGCTGCCACAGAGCCACTCGAAATGCAAATTCACACCACAGAGATACCACCACACACCCACCACTACGGCTACAATAAAAATGCAGAAAATACCAAGTGTGGGTGAGGATGGGGAGAAACTGAAACTCTCATACACTTTGAAAAACTATTTGGCAGTATCTTCCAAAGCTGCACATGCATGTACCATGACCCAGGATTTTCACTTCTGCATACCACCCAATAGAAACACCCACCTGTGTCTACCCGGAAGACAGGCAGCACAACGTTCACAGCAGCACTGTTTGTAATGGGCAAAATCTGGAGCAAAAATGGAGAAAAATAGTAAAATGGATTTTTTAATGTGGTATGTTCACACATATACTACACAGTATATGAAATGCATGATCTATGACCACATGCAATGATAGAGATGAATTACACAAACATAATGTTGCACCAAAGTCAGATACAAAACTGTATAAACTCCGAATATGCTTCTATCAGCATAAGATCTATAAACAAGTAAAGCTAACTGTGATGCTAGAAATCTAGGGTGACTAGAAAGAAAGGTGAAGGAAGCTTTGGGATGCTGCTACTATTCTACTTCTTCACCTGGGTTCTGGTCACACAGGAACATTTAGTTTTTGAAGATTCATCAAGTTGTACATGTATATGTAAACTTTTCTGTCTACAAAAATGTTTTGAAAACGTTTTTCCATGATTCAGAACCACCAATTGGAGATGCAGGCCACACATTTGCTAAAGCTGCTTGTTAAAAAAGCTGAAACTATTCCAGGATGCACTGCTCCAGGACTTGGGGTAGAGGTGGGTGGGAGGAGGAGGTGAGGGGGTTGGGAGGGGACCTTCTGATCCTCTGAGATGCTGCAAGAATGAAGAATGGTAGCGGCCAGGTGTAGATAGGAGAAGGCGGCTGGTAGAAAGCCTCTGGCTTTCTGTATCTGAGGTCTTGATGGCCCCAAGGCAAACACTGCCTTTTGTCAGGCTCAGAACAGTAAAGACTCTTCAGCCAGCCTTCCTGAGTGCCAACAGCTGCAGGACTGTACAGGTCCAATTTCTAGCCAGATGTCAAAGGAAAGAGAATGACCTCTGCTGACAAACTGAGTCTGAAAACTTTTTTCTAGAATGCAGTAGGGAAAAAAATGGGGAGAGGGAAAAAAATATGAAGTTCTTACTTCTTTCACTTAGTAAAATTAAACAGGAAAAGAAGGAATGGAAATTCAGGAACTTCAAGGTCCCACTAGGCCACTGAGGACTGGTGTAGAGGAGGATTCATCCTGCACCCGACCTACAGGCATGGACTACACCGTGCCTGTGGCACCAGCACTGGAGAGGTTAGGGGTTGGGGAGAGGTGGGACCTAAAGAAGGAAAAAGATGACTATCTGTGTTAGGCCAGTCTTGCATTGCTATAAAGAAATACCTGAGACTGGGTGATTTATAAAGAAAAGAGGTTTAATTGGCCCACGGTTCTGCAGGCTATACAGGAAACGTGGTGCTGGCATCTGCTCAGCTTCTAAGAGGTTTTGGGAAACTTACAATCATGACGGAAGGTGAAGGGGGAGCAGGCATGTCACGTGGCAAGAGCAGGAGCAAGAGAGAGACAGTGGGGGACGGAGAGTACCACAGATTTCCAAACAACCAGATCTCGTGAGAACTCACTCACTATGGTGAGGGCAGCACCAAGTCATGATGGATCCACCCCCATGACCCAAACACCTCCAGCCAGGCCCCACCTCCAGCATGGGGGATACAATCCAACACAGGATTTGGGCAGAGACAAGCATTCAAACTTTACCATCATCCCATAGCATCATATGGCTGTGAAAGGGAAAAGAATAGGCAAAATCGGTGGTTGAATTTGGCTGACAACCAAAAATCTGTGGACAACCACTTTTTAGTATCCCAGGTGTAGAAGCCACTTAGAGAAGGTTGGGAAGCTGAATCAGCCCAGGATTTGTGTGGTCTCCAGCCTTCCAGGAACAAGATCATGCTGGAGAAAAACTTCAGACCTCAACCCACAGGATCTGGAAAGGCCAGGATGGAAGAAGCCACAAGGAAAGGAGATACATAGAGCTCTGTGGTGCTGGTTAGGGCGTCTTTAAAGACACTTGAGAGCTGGCACCTGTGCCCTCATCCTGACTTCAGAGTCTATGGCCTAAGTGCTAAAGCCTCCCGGCCACTCTTAAAGATGTGAGTGAGAGTCAGGGAAAAACTGGGGGCAGGTGGTGGGAGTCAGAGGAAAAAAGAGCACATCAAACCCAGGGTATTTGTGAGAGGGAGCTGGGTCCACATGGCCTGCTCCTGCTGTTTGCTCTGCAAGTCCAGATGCAAATGCAACACACTCGGGCAGTTACATTGCTACTTATGTGCAGAAGTCTACACAAACAGGAAGAGGAAATATTCAAGCACTGGCTTCTTCATTTTAACCCCAGAGAGTGTCTAAAACAGATCCCTAAGAGCACAGAAAGTTTCCGTTTTACAGCCAAGCAGATAAAGATGTGGCTAAGGAGGGTATTCTAAGCCAGATGCCAAGCGTATGCCCTCTGTGAGTCTGCTGTACATTGCCCACGGGCCTAGTACATTCTAGAATAGAGATGCAAAACACATGACCACTTAGGAAAAGTCTAAATGAGTCATTCTTTCCAAGAGTAACCGTTTAAAACATCACACTTACTATCTCTGAGTCCCATAGCACATGCACTGTGAAGAATAAAAATTCAGATAAAATTTAGACTTTCATCAACAATTGTTTTTTTTAAATAGACACCAAAGGAAACTCACACCCAAATTCTAGATTCAGAATGCCCATAACTGCTTGTCAGAGACAATGGTTTTCTGCGCAGGTTTTAAGGAGTAGTAAGTGTCAGATTCCGATGCTAAGAAGCACAAGAAGTTTGCTGCTCACTCAGTGAGTTTTCTGTTTTAAACCAAGGCCACAAGGGATCTTGGGGGCTCTAGACATTATCTAGTAATTGATAAAAGGAATGATCATTGATATGAAATACCTGGAGCGCTAATTTCTTTAGATAACCAAATTGTATAGAACCTTTGTGGCATATGAACTTTCATCCTCAAAGTTCAGAACTGCTTGGAAGAATCAGAGTTAACATTGTTCATTTTAAAATACTGTACATCTGCTAGATGGCTAGCATCAGAATGGGGAAAGGGCAGATCCTGAATATCCTTCCCAGCCATTTCCCATGAACCTTAGAGGATCAAAGACCTCAGGGTTTAGTGGATACTAAGGGGGATTTGAAGATAACCATGCCATTAAAGCAAAGCCCTTCTCTGACCTGACCTAAGCATATCAGGCCAGAGACAAGAAGAAAAGGCACCAGAAAAGACATTCCATGGATAAAAGAGAAGCCAGGGCCCTCCACCCTTTTGAACACTGAAAACTGGAAAGGGAAGGCCTGTAAGCAGATGCTCAGGGCCTTCATGACTTCTTTCAGCCAGGTCCTTGCAGGAGTATCAGCTGATCAAGTCCTTTCCTTCAGTTTAAACACACGGACTCCTGTACTGAGGGCTTGGGAGCTGTGCTTTCTAACATAGCAGGAAGATGTCAGGAATACAGCTAAATTCTACTGGCAGAAGCTTAAACTATATGAGCTCTAATATCAATATCCTGTTTATAGATCAGAGTTGTTGACATATAGTTAGGCAGAGGGACACAATTCTAGGAGGTGTGTATGCAAGGTGGAGGGGGTGTCCACAAACGCCTCCCTTCTGTGCCCTCCAGGGCCAAGCAAGACATGACAGGGAAGTAGCGGGTGTTCATTTTTGTTATACAGATGCTGGATCTCTTGAAGGAGTCAGAGGCACATGAGACTCCTAGGGTCCTGAGGGATATGAGTTCCCTTATGCCAGAAAGCTCGGCTTTCCAAGATAAGGCAAATGGTAGCTTTCACTTCTGTGGCTCTGGTAAACCTAACTGCTCCAACCAGGAGGGACAAGATCAAAGCTCAGCATAGGAGGTGATCAAGGAAAGAAACCCAGGACTTCTGAGGTTGAACTAGTGTTTTTTTTTTTTTTCTTTTCAACTAAATTTGAATTTTGCATTGAGATAGGCACAAATTAGAACAGCTTAAGGGTGTATTATTAATATGAGTGCTGAAATACTCTCTATGAAGATGCTTTCCCCTAAAAATACTGCAGTATGGTGTTGAAGACCTCACAAGGCTTGGGATGGAACACTGTATGTCAATGTTGCAATGCTGTACACCTTCTGGAAATCTGTAACTGAAGGGCAGAACTCTGGTGGAGGGTTCAGCTTATAAGTCTCACCTTAACAGTGTTGGTGGTACTTAAAATAATAAATTGAAAAAATTATACCAAGTTCTCTAAACAGAAATTATGAAACATACGTCACCACCCAAACCTGTGAGCATTATCACTGTGCCTTTTCCTTGTCTCTCCTGGGGGTCACGGAGAGGACTCCGTTGTCCCTCAGGTGAATCGTATAGCAGTTTACTACTTGATCTCTAGTTCCACAGTTCCTCTCCCCACCTCCCTCAGTACTTCTCTTTGTTTCCCTTCACGTTTCACTTTACAGATCCCTTCATCTGATCAGTGAGTTTCTTGCCAAACATATTTCAAGACCTTCTGGAAGTACCTTGCCAATAACCCACTGCCACATCATTTTTTAAAATGTTGTCAACTCTTCATTTTCCATATTGTCTTTTTAATTTCAAGGATAACAATATCAATCAGTATGCATGTAACCTGTGTTTCTTAAAGCCTCTCTGGACTGGGGTTTTAAAATTATCAAACCCTTAATGACTCCCCTTTTCTTGTTCTCCCTTCTTGTCCTGGAAGAGAGATCGTGACAAGGGATAGCTCATAGTAAAGAAGTCACTCCTTGGCTGGCAGGAGGCTCCCCTAATCCACTACAAACAATTAGTCTCAATCCTGGCTTTCAAATAGAAGCACCTGGGGAGCTTTTAAAAAATACTGATGCCTGGGTCCTATCCCACACCAATTAAATCAGGAACTCTTGGGAGGAAGCCCAAGGGTTGGTATTTTTTAAAACTCTGCAAGTAATTCTGATGTGCACTTAGCTTCAAAGCACTGTTATGAGCCATGGTTAAGCCATGATCCTTTGTTGAGCATCTATTTGCAGCCAGATGTCAGCCCACACAATCAGGGCGTAAAGGAGCAGCACCAGGATTCTCCAACCAAGTTATTCAATTCTCCCACTCATTGTTTCTTGCCTGCCTTGCCTCCCCTACTCTGTGCCAGGGCTCCTTTTACTAAAGCAACTCCTAAGAAAACAGGGATGCTCTCTATCCCTTGCATGAACTCCTCTGCAAATCTCTCAGGAGTTAGCACTTCAATCACTATCATTCATTCAGAAAATGTAAGTCATCTTTTTTGCTTTGAGTTAATCATTTCCCATTTTCCCAGGTGATTCAGAAATCCAGCGCTCACTGACAATGAGTGGGTAGACGCGTGGGCCTGCAGACCTGCCTCGTGCTGTTCCATTAACGGCAGAACACCCTTCGAGAGGCAACCAACAATGGAGGCAACAACCACCACCGAATCAGCACTTTTCCAATCATAAAAAAGAAGCCTGTTTCTGAAAACACAGTTTGATTTATTTATATTTCAAGCAGCGTTAAAATGCTCAATCGGTTCTAACCTTGTTTGCATAAATCCTCTTTTCAGAATTTGCACATTTGTTTTCAAAGCATTGGGTTGGAGCATTTTGCTGCTACGTGGAAATCATATCAGCAATCATACTCAGAACATGAAATGAACCTGCACATAGAGCCTATGCAGTTTTAATGTCTGCTAACCAACTGATAAGCACACAGGAAGGGGCATACAAGAATTAGAAAAGAGAGCCATTGAGCCAACAAAGGCTGACTTTCTAAGAATCATCACCTTCTAAGGTTATTAGTTAGTACCCTCGACAGCCGTGGCGGCAGAGGCTAATTCATTCACTCACACATTCAAGAACTATTTCCTTGGACATCTACTGTTTGCCAGGTACGATGCTGTGAGCTGGGGCTAGACTAAGGAGTAAAATGGTCTCAGCCCCCAAAGTCCATCATCTTTAGCTAATCATAGAAACACATAATGACCTTTGCAAAAGCTTCGTCTCTCACTGGTATGCTCTTCTCCCATCTCTTTGTCTGGCAAAATTCTATTCAACCTGCTAGATCTTAAGTAAGATGTTTCTTTATCTGGAACAAGGGTCCCCAACCCCCAGGCCATGGACTAGTACCAGTCTGTATCCCATTAGAAACCAGGCTGCACAGCAGGAGGTGAGTGGCAGGCCAGTGAGTGTTACTACCTGACCTCAACCTTCTGTTGGGTTAGCAGTGGCATTAGATTCTCATAGGAACGTGAACCTTATTGTGAACTGTGCATGTGAGGGATCTAGGTTGTGTGCTCCTTATGAGAATCTAATGCCTGATGATCTGAGGTGGAACAGTGTTTTCTTGAAACCATCCCTCCCCTTGCCCATCTGTGGAAAAACTGTCTTCCACAAAACTGGTCCTGGGTGCCAGAAAAGTTGGGGACTGCTAATCTAGAAAATGCTCCTTGACACCTCAAGTGAGGGTTAGGCGTCCTTTCTAGGTATTTCCATAGGTGAGTGCTTACTCCTATCTGAGGACTTTGCACTTTGTATTGTAATTACTTGTTTATTTATATCCTCTCACTGGGCAATGAGCTACTTAAGGACAAGAGCTATGTCATGTCCATCTTTGTATCCCCAATGACTAGCACTACGCCTAGCACACATTAGGAACTCAATTGACGTATTCACAGGGCATTATGAGAACACAGAGAAGAGACCCCTAAAGAGACTTCCTGGAAGAGGCAGCTGCTAGGGGAAGTTATAAATGGTTAAGTCTGAATTATCCAGGATTAGGCTGGTTGGACAGTAGAGAGACCTTCCAAGCAGAAGGATAGCATGAGAAAAAAAACCCTCACAAAAAACAAAAGAAGCATGCCAGAAATTGCCCAGCCACACGTGGAGAGGGCACACGCTAAGGCAACCATAAGGTCATGAGGGATGGAGGCTTCCAACCAAACCAGACTCAAACTCTATTCTTGCCTTTGTTCCCATCCACATAAAAGAATGAACACACAGATCAGAGGAGTCCTAGGAGCTGATCTCCAGGCTTTCCATACTTGTTGCCAACATATTTCACAGTCCCTAAGTCACAAACCATGCCAAAAACTCTCCCTTGATGCAAGAACCATTTCTTGCCCTGCCCTGAGATTCAGTGCATGGGACCCTCCAGGGGAAAGGTGCCAGGTTACCTCCTTAATACACTAGAAGATTTCTGTCTTTTACTAGAAATGGTGGTAAAACACCTCGTTCGCTTTAGTATGCCCACCTTTCCTCTGCCCAGCTTCTTCCTAAAACCTGCCTCCTTTTGTTCAACCTGAGCAGCCCTTAGGAAAGCATATTGCCTTATTTCTCCTTACTCCATTGTGTTTTAAAATATTAATTTCAAGCCAGGCACGGTGGCTCACGCCTGTAATCCCAGCACTTTGGGAGGCCAAGGCGGGCGGATCACGAGATCAAATCAAGACCATCCTGGCCAACATGGTGAAACCCCATCTCTACTAAAAATACAAAAATTAGCTGGGCGTGGTGGCACACACCTGTAGTCCCAGCTACTCGGGAGGCTGAGGCAGGAGAATTGCTTGAACCCGGGAGGCGGATGTTGCAGTGAGCCGATATCACACCACTGCACTCCAGCCTGGCGCCTGGTGACGGAGCGAGACTCTGTCTCAAAAAAAAAAAAAAAAAATTAATTTCAGTGATTTCATCATTTACATTCAGTGCAACCAGTTTCCTATTTAAGGTAATTCCAGAGCTTCAGTAAAACATCTCTGATTACCCTCTTCAAGTAAGAAATTCTAAGATCAGATGATAGGGTTCAGTCATTAATTCAACAACTATTGAAAACATCTGTGTCAAGCACTATGCTGGCATCTGGAAATTCAAAGATAAATGAGACATAGTCTCTACCCTTAAACTGTCTGCAGTGTAGAGGAAGCTATAGGATGGGAAAATTCCTTGTGTGGGGCAGTGCTGAGGCCACTGCTGACCTGCCTAAGCCAGCACTTCAGGTTTAGGCAGGTACCCAGACCAACAGCACAAGCATCACCTGGAAACTTGTTAGAAATGCACATTTCTGGGCTCTTCATACAAACCTACTTAATCAGAATAAGAAAAGAAAATCCAGCCATCTAGGTTTTAACAGGCCCTCCTAGGAATGCTGAGGCTCACTTTGGTTTGAGAGTCTCTGGTGTAGGCTCTGCTCTGAATCACACCAGGCTTATATGGAGGGAAATCAGCCACGCCCAGCCTTCTTCTCTACAACCCCTCTTTCTCCTTTCAGGAAACTACCAAGATTAATGGGAAACATCAATCCACAGCAACTACCCAAAATGAAGTAAAATCCTATTTTCTCACATAATGGCAACACATGACACCCCTCCCTAGAATCTGAGAGATGTTTGTTTGTTTTATGAGACAGAGTTTTAATTTTATTGCCCAGGATGGAGCGTAGTGGCGTGATCTCGGCTCACTGCAACCTCTGCCTCCCAGGTTCAAGTGATTCTCCTGCCTCAGCCTTCGGAGTAGCTGGGATTACAGGGATGTGTCACCATGCCTGGCTAACTCTTTTGTATCTTTAGTAGAGATGGGGTTTCACCATGTTGGCCAGGCTGGTCTTGAACTCTTGACCTCGTGATCCACCCACCTTAGCCTCCCAAAGTGCTGAGATTACAGGTGTGAGCCACTGTGCCCAGCCTCAAAAATGGTTTTATGAAGATCAGTATGGTATGGACTAAACCAACCAGAACCACATCAGCATCAACACAGAGGGAATCAGGATGATATCATCATCTCCTGTATCAGTCTGTTCTCACACTGCTATGAAGACACATCTGAGACCAGATAATTTATGAAGAAAAAAGGTTTAATTGACCCCCATTTCCACATGGCTGGGAGGCCTCTGGAAACTTACAGTTGTGGCAGAATCCAAAGGGGAAACAAGGTACGTCTTGCATGGCTGCAGGAGAAAGAGCCGCAGGGGAAACTGCCACTTATAAACCATCAGACCTCGTAAGCTTTCCTCACTATCACGAGAACACCATGGAGGAACCGCCCTCATGATCCTCCCAATAGCCCCCAATCACCTCCCACCAGGACCCTCTCTCCACAGGTAGGGATTATAATTCAAGATGAGATTTGGGTGTGGACACAGAGCCAAACAATGTTATCTTCATTCTCCCCACTGCCACTTGAGGAAAATAAAAAAGAATCACATCAGTTTGACTATTTAAAAAAAAAAAAAGCAGGAGCTCCAGAGTTATTTCAGTGCATCGGAATGGAAAAGGGATAAACTGAAACAATAAACTTGAACACTTAGGAAAATAAAGGTAAGTGGGAGTGAGATCACAATCTTGGCCTCGGAGTTCTGCAACCCTACGGTTGTTCTAAACAAATTAAAGCAGATTGCTTTCTTTCTGGAGTTCTAGGGAAGTGGATCTTGCTACCAGCAGACCGTTCCGAGCTCCTGGCCGCAGTTTATTGGCTCATTGCCACGTGTCATTAGTGACCTATTTTCACTACTGTGAAATCGGCCATGTCTGAAGGCACCTGAATTGGCGTTTCTCCCTCCACTCACCGGCTCCAGGCTGGCAAAGCTGACACCAGTGTCACAGAAAAGGCAACCCCCTACCCTCTCCCCAAAAGGTAGGGAGAGCACAGTTTTCCTATGAAGATGTCAGCTTTGACCTGAGGCTGACTGGAGAGCCCAGCTGTCATGTCTTTTCCAAATAAGCTGCTGAACTTGGAATTATCTTGGCTGAATAATTAATCAGGACTAAAAATAACCCCAAACTGCCTGGGCTTTGCTTAAATCTACACAGGTGAGAGAAGTAGTTTTTTTTAACGTAATTGCAAAACCCATATTTTGAAAGGCTTTGCACCAAAATATGAAAATAATTACCCAACATGCCAATTTGGGAGGTAATTTACAGTTAATCTGGCTCTCTTAAAAAATGCCACCTTTTAAATTGCACATTGACTTCAGATTGTCAGTTCTTGGTGGCTATGAAAAGCAGCCTAGAGTTGTACTCAGAATTTTCTAAGAATACCTTCAAACACAAATCCATGGGGAAAAAATATATCCGTGGGTATAAAGAGCTGCGAAAGAGCGCCTGTTTCTAGGCAGATTAGACATTGAGCTGAGTTCCACAAGAGGGCGCTCTCCCCATGCTTCCTTCTCGATGCTGAGGGCGCTGCGTTTCGCTCCAGCCTTGGTTGCCCTTTCCTTTGCCCTTGTGCAAACAATGTGCTCCCAAGAGCGAATGCTCAGTGTCCTGTGGAATGCTACTCCTGTGACCACTTTCTGGCTGAGATCATCAGGCAAATGTTACCTCTGTAACATCAGAGGAGCAACTTCAAATGAAGAGAAATCAAGCAAAACATTAAAAATGCAGGGGAAAAAACAAATAAATGCATCTAAACTGCCTGCTCTCCATGGTGATCTAGCTTGTGTGTTCATTTTCTTGATATTACCGTGATAAAAATAGGATGTGATGAAATGAAAATACGTCAATCACAGCAATCTTCTGTCCAGCCCGAATCTCAGACCCAGGTGTGGCTCCAATTAACCAGTGACCGTGGGCAGAGCCCTGGTGTATTCTGGGAGGCTAATCACCTTCACTGCCATTTCTTTTCTCCCCACAGCACAGCCTCACTTTACACCGAAGACAGATTCTATGAATCTGACTGTCATTCTAGGTGGCCACTAGGCAGCTCCACTGGGACCATTTCTTCCTGCTCTATGCTCCCATGACCTTCATTCACACTCCTTCTCCCCCTGCTGGAAACCTACTTCTTTTACCTCCTCAAAGGTAAAAGGACCAGCTGGTGAACAAAAGAATAAATTTGCTCTATCTAAAGAGAAGCATTAGAACAAGGGAGGGAAAACTGATACAAGACAAATAACTTGGGCTCATCATAAAACACTAGGCAGTCAGCAGAACATTAAGAAGAGACTTCTACTCCCTGCCACACATATACCCACCTGCATACCTGAATGCCAAGACCAAGCTTCACCAGATGCCAGCAGCATAAATGAGAGGAGTCACTTCCCCCTCTGAGGCTCAGGCTTCTCAACTGAAAAAAAAACAAAAACAACAATAACAAAAACATGATAATAAAAATATCAGCTCAGTCGAGTGTAGCAGCTCACGCCTGTAATCCCAGCAATTTTGGAGGCCGAGGCAGGTGGATCATCTGAGGTCAGGAGTTGGAGACCAGCCTGGCCAACATGGTGAAACCCCATCTCTACTAAAAAAATACAAAAATTAGCTGGGCGTGGTGGTGCATACCTGTAGTCCTAGCTACTCGGGAGGCTGAGGCAGGAGAATCACTTAGGCCCAGTAGGCAGAGCTGAGATCGCTCCACTGCACTCCAGCCTGGGCAACAGAGCAAGACTCCTTTAAAAAAAAAAAATAAAATAAAACACCTAATAATTGTCAGTCTCAAGCCAATGGGTAGCCATTGGGTGACCTGGTGATGTAATGATTTTGTAAAAGAGAGGGTCCATAGAACACAACAAGTGTGTGATGTTGTTACTTCATTTGCTGTGATGTGGGCTGAATAAGAGTCACAAAGAATAAAAGAGCTGTAGTTGCTGGTGCGGAAATAAACACTATTCACCTTGAGACTCTCACCTCATCCCCAGAAGTATCCAGTAGAATTTATTAATGTGTATTTCCTACCCAGTGTAGTCAGTCAATGTGTAATAAAAACGCTGAAGACCACAGTTTAAATTATTAAAATTCTAGCAGGTATACCAGGTCCTGCACTTGGAAATGCATGCAAATCTCTTCATTTGAATAGTTGACTTAATATCATTAGTTCCACCCCATATCTTCTAGTTAGAGCTCAGCTCTAATGAAGCCTCAGGAGCTGATGGTATTCCCATACAGGCTTGTTAGTGTCAGAGAGAGAATGCTCCCCACAACCACAAAAGTCTTCTCCTAAGCCCTTAACCTAGATGTGTCACAAGGAGCATGAGGCATCATAACTCCTGGGACAATGACCCTAAATCCTTGTCCCACTGAGACAGTAACCCTATGTTCCTGTCAATAGGAAACCCTTGGTCATTTATTGTGGGCCAAGAGGCTGTGGCCAGAGGAGGTTAGGAGGAAAACTTGGTTTGGCAAAAATTATGCAGAATGGGGACTTGCCAGACAGTAAGGGTAAAAAGAAGATGAATTCTAACTGGCTATGTGGCTGAAAGTCACTGAAATGGGCAGTTGCACCTTGTGGCCTTTGGTTCTCCAGAGGCAGGAAAGAGGATATAAAGGTAGTGGAGGCCAGGCACGGTGGCTCACACCTGTAATCCCAGCACTCTGGGAGGCCAAGCGGGGTGGATCACCTGAGGTCAGGAGGTCAAGACCAGCCTGGCCAACATGGCAAAACCCCATCTCTACTAAAACTACAAAAATCAGCCAGGTGTGGTGGCACATACCTGTAATCCCAGCTACTTGGGAGGCTGAGGCAGGAGAATTGCTCCAACCCAGGAGGCAGAGGTTGAAGTGAGCCAAGATCACGCCACTGCACTCCAGCCAGGTTGGCAGAGCGAGAGTCCATCTCAAAAAAAAAAAAAAAAAAAAAAAAAAATTATTGGAAATATAAAGAAGATGAGTCCTTAAACCAGCAGAGGCAGAGATGTCTTTCTGGCTCTCTTTGGAAGAGTAGCATTCCTCATTTCTCTCACCTGTGCTCCCTCTGACTTCTATTTTACTTCTGTTAAAGTACTTGTTACCCCATATCACTCTTCCCTGTTTGTCTATGTCCCTCAGTAAACTTCAAGCTCCATGTGGGCCAGAAGCATGTTTAGTTTGTTCATAATGGTGAATAAATTTATATCCCCCAAACTGAATACAGCCCAGGTTCATAGTAAATGCTTGATAAAACATCTTAAATGAGTAAATGAATGCTGCATGCAAAGGTTATCCCTGAAGGAGAAATGAGCAACATATTCTAATGGAGATGTATATGGCACAGAACTTGGAGATCAAAGTCAGCCTCTTGGGTGAACTTCAGGGATGGGCTTTAAACAAAGAGGCAGGAAGATCCATGGCATTACTTGTGAGATGAATAAGACTCTGGAATTGAGTTGACCCCTAAATCTTGGGAACAAGCAACACTCATTTTGTTTGATGTGAGTTACAGAGTATTTTCTTCTGCTTACTACTTTCTTAAATTTAATTATGTCATAAAAAAGTGATCACTGTGTGTATTAATCTGTTTTCATACTGCTATAAAGAACTACCCAAGACTGGGGAACTTATGAAGAAAAAGGGTTAATTGATTCACAGTTCCACATGGCTGGGGAGGCCTCAGGAAACTTACAATTATGGCAGAAGCTGAAAGGAAAGCAAGGCACATCTTACATGGCAGAAGGTAAGAGAGAGAGTGAAGAGGAAAATACCACTTTTCAACCATCAGATCTTGTGAGAACTCCTTCACTATCATGAGTACAGCAAAGGGGAAATCACCCCCACGATCCAATCACCTTCCACCACGTTCCTCCCCTGACATGTGGGGATTACAATTGGAGATGAGATTTGTGTGGGGACAGAGTCAAACCGTATCACTTTGTATTTCAAATAATTCCAGAGGCAATGGACACATAAGGGGAAAAGAATGGAGGGGGGACAATTTCCTTCAGGTATCTGGAAGAACTTTCACAAAAACATACTCATGGTTGTTCTACTACAAGAGGAAAAATAGCTCTCAACACCTAGAAAATAATTTTTCTATCTGAAGTCCGCTTCTCTTTCTCCTGTGTCATTGATTTGTCAAGGTGTTTTGCCCATCCCCCACTCTCCTTGATTAAGCTCATCCATGAACACCAGGAGGCTGGTCATGCTTACCCCGACACAGATGTCCTTTCTTAGATGGACACTACATCAGCCCCACTATCAGTCCCCAAACTAAGGTCAGTGTCTTAAGATTTGAAGGTCAATATGTCTGTTAGCACTACTTAAGAGGAATAATTGTGTGCTACTTTTGCCTTCAGTGAATATTGTAGGCATATCACAGGAAAGGCTTTAGAGGCTTAGAAAGAAATCAAGGGAATTGAGCAAAGGTGGTGACTTTAAAAAGTTCTGTGTTATTCTCTTTGCTGGAGAGAACCCTAAAAAGAGGGGAAGTTAGGAGAGAAGCAGATAGCCTATGTTCTTGAACCTGTGAGTACTCACTGTGACATGGTTTAGAGAATAGAAAACTGGCCTCCGCAACTGGACACCCAGCCATTGTCAACTTCAGCAAAGTAAATTTTGGCTTCCCAGCAAGCAAGAGAGGCCTTTTCCCTCCAGCACTTGACGTTCCCTTAACACGGAATGCTCTGTTCCAGACCTGTCCATGGCTGGCTCCTCCTTGTTCTTGGTCTCAGCTCAAATGCAACTCCTCAGAGAAGCCTTCCCAGATAGTCCCCTCCCTGGCCATTCTCTATCATGTCATTGTATTTCATTCACGGCACTCATCACCATCAGAAGCTGTCTTTCCATATACTTGTTTATTTGATTATTCACTGTTTACTCTTGCTCTATAGAGGGATAAGATCCATAAAATCAGGGACCGTGTTTCTCTTGTTCATTGTTTTATTATAAGTATTTTGAACAGTGTCTGGCACACAGTAGGACCTCTATCACAGTATGCTGAATGTCTGAATACATGAATGAACGGATGAATGAGTAGCTCAAATATGGGGATCAAGATGGCAGTGGAAAAATGCTGTCCCATTATCAATAGGGTAGGTTTTATCTCTTGAAGAGAATATGTGCATTTCCTAAAGGTAAGGAGGTAGGGAATAAGGTGGATATCTGCATCATTGGAAAAGATATTTTATTCCCATATTGAAGCAGTAACACGTCCTCCCCAATATGCATTTCTGCGTGTGGGTGACATGCCAGAAGGTGGGCAGGGAGGGGGCAGGCATTAAAGAACTAACAAACTCACCAAGTTATCACTGTGGTTTTAAAGTGGGGTGGTTAAAAAGAAGAAACATCGGTGAGGATGTGGAGAAAAGGAAATCTAGTGCACTGTTGGTGGAAGGTACACTGGCAAAGCCCTTCTGGAAAATAAGACGGAGGTTTCTCAAAAACTTAAAAATACAACTACCATATGACCAGAAAATGACATTGATAATTCAAAGAGTTAGCTGCACTCTCATGTTCACTGTGGCACTATCTACGATAGCCAAGACATGGAATCAACCTAAGTGTCCAAAACAGGTGAATGGATAAAGAAAATATGGCATTTATACACAGTGGAATCTGATTTAGCTTTTAAAAAAAAGGAAACTCTGTCACTGTGACAACATGGATGGACCTGGAAGATATGATTTAAATGAGACAAGCCAGACACAGAAAGAAAAATACTGTACAATTTCACTTATATGTGGAATCTAAAATAGTCACACTCATAGTAGCGGTTACGAGGGACTTGCCGGGAAGAGAGACATGGGGAGGTGTTGGTCAAAGGGTATAAAATTTCAGTTATGAAAGATGAATAAGTTCTGGGGATCTACTGCGCAATGCAGTGCCTACAGCTAACAATATGGTACTGTATACTCGAAATTTTCTAAGAGAGTAGATCTTATATTAAATGTCCTTACCACAATACAATAATAATAACAAAGGGTTGGGAGGGAACCTTGAGAGGTGATTATTTATGTCTACAGGCTTGATGGCTTTATGAGTAGATACTTATCCCCAAACTCACTGAGTTGTTTACATTAAATATGTACATATTTTACATGTTAATATGTACAAAATGGCAATAGGATAGACAGATCAATTGATTGATTGATAGACAGACAGACAGAGCAGGGTGTCTACATATAGCTCACAAAAGGCAGACAATAGCTTTGTCTTACCATTTGAGCACATTGACAGAATATAATTAAAGTGACCCAAAATCCCTGGGAATTTATTCAATTCTTTTGAACAATGACCATCCATTAGAAGGGAAGTCCCAGCCATATCAGGAAGGGGACACCAGCAAGCTTAACCATCTTGCATTTAGGTGTTTTCCATCCATCCTTAGAGCTCAACACACAATACAAAGGCAGCCTTCAACACTGGGACCCTCTCCACCCATAGCACACGCCCTCTGACCTGCTGTCCAAGCAGGGGTGGTGGCTTACCTCTGTCCAGAAGCACCCATGCCATGGCCCAGTTCTCGGTACGTTTATCTGGTAGAATGATGAAGGGTGTCCATCGTGGCTGTTAAACAGTAGTAAGCTAATGTCCTATTATAAAATTATTTTCACATATGTAGGATGCAATGGTTCTAATGAGGGGAAGGGCATGCTAAGAACAATTATCCCCCTTTAGATTAGCTTAGTACTTTATACAGTTGACAAGGCTCTTTTACCTAGATTATCTCATTTTATTTTCAATCCTTATCACTGAAATTCATGTTTTAAAAAAAAAGCAGCTATTTTTCCATCACCATTTTGTAGAGAAGGAATCTAAGGTCAAAACAGGTGAATGATTCCTGGTCACACAGCTGGGAGGCCCCAGGTCTCCTTATCTCCAAATGCACTATTAAAACCCAAGTTTATGGGAAAGAGCCATGGCTGACACCCTCTTTGTTACAACTGAATTGTCCATACATAAAGCTTTCTGCAGATACAGAAGAACTTATTTTATAATTTTATTGTGTTGGATCAGGGTCAAAGGCCGGACAAGCTTGTCACCAGAGACAATTATTGAATGGTGAAAAGAAGGAAGGAGGCAAAGAAGAAAGGATGAAAGAAAAGTCTTCCTTTTTAAGGGATGAGGCTGGCTACACAGCACATCCATATCCTCTATACGAGAATGATAGCAGAGTAGGGACCACTACAATTGACTTCCACCCAGTAAGTAATATGAGCATAGCAGTATGGAACTGACATGGGCCTTGGAGATCATAAGCTGTGCAGCTTTGCTTGCTAAGTTACTCATGCCCACTACCACATCAGCTGGTCTGAACTCACATTCCCGTACACAAACATGAAAAACAAATACTTTCTGGACTAAAAAAAAAGTACACATACAAGTCTGTTTATGTCAATCATCCTTTCTTGGGAAGCTAAAAAAGGGTGGGAGGGAAGCCGTCCATAGGCTGCAGATGGGATGGGTAGCAGTGTGGACAGTCTATCTTTGATCTTTTGAGAATTCCCCAGTTGAAAATGCTATGGGGAGATGAATCTTCCTCTCAGAATACAGGCTGCATCTGACCTTCCTCCTTGGAGTGTTAGCTTCAGCTCACACACTGTCTGTCTCATCTCTCTCTCTCTCTCTCTCTCTCTCTCTCTCTCTGCCTGAAAATAACTTATTCTGTTATTCCATAATAAAATTGCGGCTAAACTAAGGGAGGCTGGAAAGTCCCAGCCTGGGGTCATGCAAGGAACTTTATTATTTCCAGTAATGTTAGGAGTTGGCTAATTGGTCTGTTAAAGAGCCTTTTTCCTTTTCCTCCTGCCTTCCATCACATATTCGTTCACTTATTCCTGCATTAATTCATTCTGTAAACATTCACTGATAGGTTCTGTAGGTACATATGTGAAAAGGAAAGGGTCCCTACTGTCCAGAAGCTCTACTCCAGTGAAAGGGAGCAGCCTTTGGGAGAGATGCAGGAAATGAGGCTGAAGGGCGACGGAGACAGGGCAGAATGGCCTCACATGCCATTCTGAGGAGTGTGTATTTGATCCTACTGGTCAAGTGAGGATTTCCCAAACTTTGGTATGGAAAACTGTAGGGATCATGTTTTTAAAAAGAATTTAATTAAATATTCCTGATATTGACAACTTATTTTTACTATATTATTTAAATATATACAAACAGAAGCCATGTTAAAAAAAAAAAACACCTTAGATGAGTTACATTTAACAGCGTTTAACTGAGCAATAAGCAATTTGTGAATCAGGCAGCCCTTGGAAGCAGAAGAGGCTCCGAGTTGCCCCACAAGGTTGGACAGGCAGCCCTATGGACAGGAAACAGAAGTGAGGTACAGAAACAGCTTGATTGGTTACAGCTCAGTGGTTGCCTTATTTGCACATGGCCTCACCAGTTGGTGGCCTGTGATTGGCTGAGACTTTACTCCTGGTTAGGCTTTCAGTTTGTGTATGTACTAAGTTAGGTTGAGGTTTGTTACCTAGGCACTTAAGGTAGGGAAGCATTCTCAGGCTAACCTTAGTTTAACAATGGGGTATAACTTCCCAATGTGTATCTCTTATACAATTATAAATCCAAAAGAATTATAAAGTAACACCAATTAAATGTAAATTAACAAAATTCATTTAATGCAACGAATATTACTGAAACAAAATGTCTACTGCCTAGGATTGTGGTGCTGACTATATGCACGTAGAATATTTTCAGTTCAGGTTGTTTACGTGATGTGCTGAGTAATGACTCAGTATTCTCCTTCTCTCTAGTCAAATTAGCATGGAGCCACCCATTTAAAGGGGCTGTGGTGATGTCATATGGCCAGCACTTCCCTTGTCTACATGTTGAGTTTGGCTGCAGGGTAATTTTTTTTTTTCTGTCACCAGGCTGATGTACAGTGGAATGATCTCGGCTCACTGCAACCTTCACCTCCTGGGTTCAAGTGATTCTTGTGCCTCAGCCTCCCGAGTAGCTAGGACTACAGTCACATGCCACCACACCTGGATAATTTTTATATTTTTAGTACAGACAGGGTTTTGCCATGTTGGCCAGGCTGGTCTCAAACTCCTGACCTCAGGTGATTTACCTACCTTGGCCTCCCAAAGTGCTGGGATTACAGGCATGAAGCCACCACACCCAGTCTGACTCCAGGGTAATTTTAAATGCAAAGGCAGATGTAAAGACAAATCAACTGGCAGCATTTGGTTACACAGTCATCCAATGATCTAGAAGATGCATCTATTTAAGTTTTAAACTGTCCTTGAAATTATTTTTTTTAATTTCCAAGAGATACCATCAGTCCCAACAGTGCATTACTGAAGCCCTCAGCCTACAGTTTGAGGAAATATTATGTAAGTGCTAGGGGCCTGCAACAGACAGATTTTGGGCAAGAAAGTGGCATGATCAGATTTTCATATTAGAGCAATTACACAAGGGACAGTATGATGGATAGAGTAGACGAGAGAAAAACTCAGAGTAAGGAGGCCACTTGGGTGACAACTACAATCATTTAGGCAAAGGATGATGAATGATCTAAACAAAGTCAGTGTGAGTGATGAGGCATAAGAGAATAGGCTAGAAACGTTTGTAAAAGGCAGAATCTATAGAATCTATAAAACTCAAGGACTGGTTAAATGTGGCAGGTGAAAGAGAAGGAGTATTTCAACCTTAGGCAATGCTATTAACCCTAGATGGGAATAAAAGGAATGCAAGTTTAATTTCAGATATGGTGACTTGGGGGTGGGAAGGCTGTGACTTGTTGGGGTGAGGCCAGTCAAATACAGTGGGCTAGAACTGCAGAGAAAAAACTTGTATATGAGGCTAGCATGCTAGCATGGCTAAGTAGACACCAGCCTACTGAGTGTAATTTCTAGGGCTAAAAAAGTCTCATCGCCCATACCCCTGACCAAATAAATTGTTTCTCCTACCTACTAGTTGCTACTTAAAGGTGTACTCCAAACGACCATAGCTCCGCTAATCTAACTTAATGCTCTGATACTTTTTCTTCTCTTTTGGAGACAGGGTCTCTGTTGCCCAGATTGGAGTGCAGGAGTGCCCAATCATAGCTCACTGCAACCTCAGACTCCTGGACTCAAGTGCTTCTCCTACCTCAGCCTCCCGAGTGGCTGGGATTACAGGCGCATGCCACTCTGCATAATTTTTTGTAAATTTTTCTTTTGTAGAGACGTGGTCTCTCTATGTTGACCAGGCTAGCCTTGAACTCCTGGCCTCAAGCAGTCCGCCCACCTTAGCCTCCCGAAGTGCTGAGGTTTCAGGTGAGAGCCACATCTGAGGAGAGTGACACTTACCCTGGAACTGATGTTCTGGGTCCTGAAGTACTCCGGTGGAAAGAATGTGGAGTTTGCACTCATTCAGATCGTAATTTAGATCCCTTCCCTGACACTTACTAGGTATGAAATCTTAGCACATCATTTATCCTCTCTGTCTTGCTTTTTGTGAAATGAGGTTTTAAACCTTTTATTGAAAGCTAGTTAGAAATGTCAAGTAAAATAACACATTACAGAATCTAGCGTACTGCTTGCAACATCTTGGCCAATTAATCACTCTCATTCTCAAATATAATGGTTAAGTGCATGGAAGAAACCAGACTTCCTGGGTTCAGATCATGTCTCTACAACCTTCTACATGACCTCATATAAGTAAACATACCTCTCTGTGTCATAAGGAAATAATATATTCCCTAATCCATAGAGTTATTGGACTGATCTGTGAGTAAATGTACATGAAACTCTTAGAATCATATGTCTTGCCCATGGTACATGCTATTAAGTGTTAGCTGCTATTGTTGTCATAATTACTCCTTTTTCCCTTCCAATAACTATGCTTCAGATTCTTTCCTGGTCATCGTTTTAATGCAAGGAGAGAAAGATCATGGTATGCTGGGCACCTAAGCCACTGAGTGTGAAACTCCATGGGAGAGGAAAAGTGGGAAGGTTGACAGCCCTAAAGCCATTATTTGACTGCTCCTCAATTTTGTCTAAGACAAAGCAGGGTCTGCACTGCCTCAGGGAGGAAAACATAGAGTGACTGAAGTCCAAAGCCTTGTGATAAAATGGAAAGACTGTCATTGGATGTCTGGCCAAGAAGGCAGCCGTCCAGATGCAAGGACTGTGAGTTCTTATGAACTGTGACAACATTCGCTTTCAATGAACTTTATTTTTCACTTATCAGTGGTTAAATGCCAAAATTACATTGGATTTTGCACCAAACTGGGGAGGGAGGGGGAAAAAAACAGCTCAAACTGACTTGCATTTCCCGAGGGCTGAGTCCTGAGAAGTTACAGCTAGAGAAGCCGGATCAGGAGCATGGGCCAGTGAGCAAACACAGATTTCTCTGATATATTAAGCATTATTATATCAAGTACCTGACCCTAATCAACCAAGGTCATGAACAAACTAGTCCTTTTAAAAATTTTATGAAAGAAACTGCTGTGTGCTTTTCTCTCTGGACTCTCACTTGGAATACAAATGTGACCCAGCTCTTCCAAGGCTTCCCTCACAGAGACTTTAGGCCAAAGCCCTGAGCTGAGTTTTTGGTGATTTGCTGCCTCCACCAGGATCAGCAAAGAATATTTTAAAATAAATTTCAATTTGTTTCATCCTGAGAGGATGCGATAGCTTTTAGCTCAAAGTGGGACGGAGAGGCCTATCGGAGACGGATCCATGATGTGGGGAGGGGGTATACATTTTAGCTCATTAAACTTTTCCCAAATTAAAAAGCACACAGGGAGGAGTGAAGTGGAAAGAGCTTCGTCTCTGTGGTAAGACAGATTTTAGATCCAATTCCAGGTCTGTCCCCTGCACTGTTTGATTCAGGGCAAGTCACTTAACCCGCTGAGCTCACTGGCATCAGCTATAAAACAACTACAGCACTACCCACCTCCTAGGCTGGCATAAAACCCATTATGATTTGTCCCTGATGATCTCTCGACCTCCTGGACAGGCCTCCCTTTAGATACCACTTCCTTCAGGAAGTCTTCTTGGATATCACTTCCCCCACTTAAAGTCTAGGTTGTGTACCCTCCTATGAGCCCAGAGCACCTGTGTGTAGCCCATCAATAAACTTAGAAGACCATCAGGTTGATGTTCCAAATCACCCCTGGACTATACACTGTTCAAACAAAGATCATGCTCTTCTAATTGCAGATGTCTCCAGAGCTTAATGCAAGGCCAGACACACACGAAGCCCTCTATATACTTTTGTTAAATGAATGAAGACTGGTAAAATTGCTGTTCTGTTGCTATTTATGTGGTCCTCAGATGAAAGTTACTGCAAAGGAAGTCTGACATACTAAAGCATTCTGTAGTATGCTCTTCTGAGTCGCCATGCCCGACTCGTGCAGTTATCCTCACCACCAGACTACCCCTACTGTATTCTAAACTCCACTTTCTCTGGAAGCCGAGACTACGGGCTTTCCTCACTGCCTACCTAAGACACCTCAGCCAGGATTCCAAACAAAGCTCCATACCTGAACTCTCCTTGCCCTTGCAGATCTAGCAGGACTCCCTCAATTCTGTGTCTGCCAAATCCCATTCTATAGGATACACAAAATTCACTCTGTCTTTGAAACCATGAAGGACATGACAGTCTTATTGCTCTTTACTGAAGAAAGATCTAACCCAAGCATCCTCTTCTCCTGCTCCCCAGATATGGGTCAGATTCTTTAAGAATATATTGGGAAGGGGGAGATTTATTTCACATCACTTCTCTGAATTGGAACTTTCTCTGAGCACCATGTCCTCCTTTCTACCTCCGTAGGCCTCTCTTCCATTGATCACCATCCAGAACTCCCAGACAATCCCCTCAAATGGAGACTTCTCCCTTTTCATGGGTTCAGACAAGAGGTTGACGTGGTACTGGCTATACTTCAATCAAGTGCCCAGACCCTTCACTCTCCATAGCATCACCACAGAGGAGCAGAAATGCATGAGTCTCACCTGAACCACCAGGGTAACTCAAGGAGCCAACACCACATTTTCCTCTTACAAAACTTAAATCTGTTTACAACGCCTAAGGGAAAACTATCCAAAAAGGTAGACTTTCCTCATGGGGTTTCCATCATGGACACAAACTTGTTCCTACACAGGATCTCACATCTCCAAAACTATGTGCTCTTCCCACTCTGCCACATGGTGAAAACAAGGTTTGATATCCAACTCACTACTCAGACTTGATCTTGATCTTGGAGCCATTCCTTCCCCAGGGGTACATTTTCTGCATCATTCAGACTAAGGAAATTCAGAGGAGCTTCATCAGGAAGTCAGCAATGGGGGAACACCTCTATTCCTCAGTGCAGTCCAGCCCCGTGGTAGAGAATGCAGTGGTCACAAGCAGGAACTCTGAAACCAAGCAATCAGGACTTGAGTATGTCTTCTCCCAGCCTTGTGACCTCTTCATGTTACTTCCTGCACCTCAATCTCCTTTTCTATAACATAGTGATAATTATAGTGAGGCTTTAAAGAATTAAAACATACATAGAGCACAGCTTAGCAAAGACGTGCTCCATAAATTTTAAGTATAGCTATATACAGTTTTCCGCCAATGTAGACATGGCTGTTATTTTTCTGTTTATCTAGCAAATAATTGTTGAAGCAGATATATACACATTCACAGACATCTTCTGAGAGCAAACACTACTTTCCAGAGACAGTACAATCTGGAAATATTTTCCTAAATGACTCATGAGGAAGTCTCAAAGTGCAGTCAGCACAGCAAGCTCACTGCTGATGAACTTTCAACCTACACTTTCCATTCGGTGCAAATGGGATTTTCCTGCTGTCTCTGCATTTTGGCTGAAGCTCCTAAAATGAAAACAGTAAGTAGCAAGCCCTTCTATCCCTAATCCTACAGAGACCTGCTGGGTCCCAGGGCTCACTAGAAGATGCCCAAACTGATCTTTTACCTCCAGACTATGTAAAAGACTTGAAAGTCTCCAAGAAAGCTTGTTGAAGGGAAGTCCTGAGAACAGAGATCTCTTGGCTTTTCTCTCCCCATAGGAGAAACTGACACGTGTCCTTGAAGACTTGAAGAAATGGTTGAACAGAGACCACATCCTGCCTCATGCTGAGACTATTTCTGAGGTCAGGAGCCTGCCAGGAACTGCCCAAGAGGGCAGGCGAGGACAGAGGCAGCCGGGAAAGCAGCTTTCTTTTTCTTGGTGGGGTGGAGCAGGAATACAGGAGTTCCCATGAGCCTGGTGGACACCATGGAATCTATCTTGAAACACCTTGAAAGGACCCCCCCTTAGAGGGTGGCCTGCCAGAGCAAGGAGATGTCAGCAGTGAGAGGCTGGAGATACAACCACCAAGACAGGTGCTGGGGTGGAAGGAGGAAGATGGGGCACATGGGGTCGGCTGAAGGGCCTGCACCAATATCAGTTACTAGTACATCAGAAAAGTCCCAATGCAGAGGACCCACAAATGCATATCATGGAAAGGTGTAATGAAGGGCCCAGCATCTGGGCCAAGCCAGCCAAGAGAGAGCCACAAAGAGCACAAGATAAAAAGGCTGCCCATCTTCTGCTTCCCATCCCCCCGCCACCACCACCATGGAGAAACCAAAAGCAGCAAGGCAAATCGGGGAGGAGGAGTGAGTCAGGAACAAGTGAAAAAACAGACCATGAGACCAGACTCTCCTTCTCTATTTTGGGAACCCCAGCAAGGGTTCGGCCTGGGCTGTGAAAATGAGAGAAGATGTGAAGAGACTGAAGCTTTGATTTAGACTCTATTGGGTCTTTTCATGCTTATAGATGAGTCATAATCCTCAATAAAAAGACTCATTTTTGTTGCTTGAACACGATCAGACCACAGAAGCAGACAGTGGGGGAAGGTTGAGCAGAGTATATTTTCAAGGTTGTCATGGCAGAGAAAATGAAGTCATTTCCTGTTCATCGCTATTGGGCTCAATATATGCACAATACATTGGCTAAACAATACATATGCCAAAGCAAAATCTCATCAGCCCCATCTCCGACCAACAGAGGGGTCTGAGCTGCTGCTTCTGTGAGTATGGCACAAACTAACCTAATCCTAAGCAGACAGGTCTTTGTTTTTAAGATTGTCATGAGGGACTCTGAAAATTTATTTCTTATACCCCTTTCCTCCAACCTGCTGGGCAGAGGAGAAAGTGCCCATCAATCGATCTTTAGGTCCACAAAGATCTACCCTAAGGATTGAAATCACTGCTCTTACTGGTATTACTAGATGGTGAAGTTCTCCATCTGCCCCAGTTTCTTTCTACAGAAAGAGAAGGGACTCTTCCAGTCACAGGGACATTGGATATTTAATGTTGGGTAGAGAAGGAGGGACCCAATTTAGTTTGAAAAGAAAGTAATTTAAGATCTTTTCCAAAAAATATAAAACTTTCTCTGAGAAGCAAAGTTAGAGATTCAGATGACTCCGAAGAGGACTCAAGAATGGAAAGAAACGATCCTCCTTTTCTCAAAACAATCGTAATCATAACTATATCACTGCAGTAAATTTCAAGAACTCAGCAAGATGGTTAAGCATTCTCCCTTTCCTTCCTCTTTCCTGTTTTCTACTCTTTTCTCTTAGCCCCAGGCAAAGTCAAATCATTTCTCAACACTTATTCCACCTTGCTATTTGTTCTACCACTCTTTGAAAGCAAGCCGCTGGGTCAACCACATCTTTCTTTCACAATGACTCGTGAAAACAATGACAAATTCCATATGGAAACCAGAGAGTGGAGAGGAAAATGCTGGCCACTTTCTTCCAGTTCTCCACTCTCCTGAAAAAGCTTATGGCTTGGTAGAAATTCTGAATTCTCTTGAAATAACCAGAAAAACACAGCTGGAATAGCAATATCTAAATAAAAATGCAGCTGACCTGCTAATATTAACTAGTCTAAAAGTACCATGAAGCATGTGGTTTTCATTATAGCAACAAAGCCACTACAGTATGACAAGCAGCCTGCCTTCCAAGGTTACCCTCATTTATATGATATGGTATTACACGTGGAGTTGGACTCTTGGGTTTAAAGAAAAACAAGAGTTCCACAGCAAGAGGAGAAATGAAGATTTAGGCACTCAGCCAAAGGTCTGAGACTACCCGGGAATGATCTGAGCTCACAGTCACGATTCCTCTCTGCTCAGCACTCCAGCCACGTGTCATTTAGTCCACTCAGGTGGAACTTCTCACACATGGCTCTTATCACAGGTAATTGTGTACAAGATCAGGGTATCTCTTGATCAAAACCACATCCCACATAGCACCTACCACGGGTCTTTTGCATCAACTGAGCTCGCAGTCGGTGAGACGATGCAGTTGGAACAGGCAGACTCTGGAGTCCCAGAGCTGAGTTGCTAGCCCAGCCTCTGTTCCTTTAATGCTGTTTAATCTTAGGCAAGTTTTCCACTTCTCCAAGCCTCAGTCTGCTAATCTGCAAAAAGGTTATAGGGAGGATTATTATTGCTATCAAATTCAGAGCTAACATTTATGGGCATGCTTGTAACGCTGCAGGGACCCCATTTCATGTTGTTACGTGCATTATTCTGTTTAATCCCCAAAATAATGTGATGAGGAGAGGACTAATATTTTCCCCATTTACAGATAAGGATACTGAGGGTCAAAGAAGCTAAGCAGCTTGCCAAAGTTACCTGAGGAGTAAGTGGCTGAGCTGGGGATTGAGCCTGGGTGTGACTCCTGCCAAGCCCTGTGTTCTCACTCTCCGGATAAAAATCGTGACTGTCATATGCAAATTGCACAATGGTTAAAGCCAAGAGGTTCTACCACTTCCTTGTTGGCGCCTCTCTGTGCTTTTGTTTCCTTATCTGTAAAATGAGAGTAATAACAGTTCCTACCTCACAGGGTGGCTATAAAAATCAAATAACTTAATACGTATATGACCTATGGAATAATGCCCAGTACATAGTAGTTACTCTGCAAATGTTTACTACTGTATATGTATTACTATAAAACAGTGGACATGCATAGATGAGAAATGTGAGAATTAAAATAAGAAACAGAAGAGCATGAGAGGCCACCAAATGACCGACTGCTCTGTGGGCACGTGTAAAACCCTCATGGGAAACTTGCAGAGATGACCAGAGACACTTTCGGGGTGCTGAGTTCCTGTTGATGCAGAGGAAGAGGGATCTCAGAGACATTAAGATTTTACCATATTTTACATGCCTGTTTTATATCTATAGCTGGTAAAACCAGGAAACAACTGGATAAGAAATGTAATGCTAAACAGATGGACATCTTAGGACCAAAAAGTCAGGCTAGGGCAGTCCCCTAGTGGCCTGGTCCAGGCCCAAGCACCCCCTGGAAGCATCCCTTTTGTCTGATGATGTCACTACACAAAGTCACATGGTGATCCTGAGGCAGACAAGCTGGTTGGTACAAAGGAATGGAGCTGACATGCTTTGTTCTTCAACCTCCTAAAACATTTTCAGGTCATACCCATTTCAGAAGGCTGGAAGTGAACCCAGCAAGAGGCTGCTGTGATGATAAGTCTTTGTATCAAAATTGACCTGCGTGGGAATGTCTTAGCAAACGTTTCAAAAGAAGGACATCTTTTAGAGATGTGATGTGAGTGAGGATTAAATGACCTAGTAGAAAATGCAAACCACTTTTAAATAATTTATGAAATTGCTATCATCATTAAAACCACAGAGATTTATCAACTGTCATTTCCCGAGTAAGATTTGAAGGAATAGATTTGTAGTCTTGATATGGGACAAGACACCAAGAATGAACATTTGTGATTCAAAACCAGAAACAACTTTGTCTCAGACAGTGTTCCTAGATTTTGCTTCCAAGTATAAATTTCTGGCTATAGCAAATACGGTAGCAAGTTAAGTGATCATTTCACCTCTTTCCAAACTCCTTTTTTGCACATGTCAGATGCAACCTCAGGTTGATAACTTTAATTTTAACATCTATCTCAAGCTAACCCACAGTTTCCTAGAAATAAATGCCTACCAAAAAATTAACTTAAAAAAAATTTTTTTAAGAAAAATACAGTGAGGCTGCTTGTGGGAAGGAATCTCTTCCTCAAGAAACAATAAGCAAAAATTACCAAAAAAGATGGAAAGAACATGAATTTAAAATCTGACCATATTGAGTCTTATGTCTCCTTACTCAGTGATTTTCAAAATATAGCCTTATTTTGGCAATACTATAAAAGTAATGCTGATTAGTTACTAAAATCTGGATATGATATAGACTTTAATGTAGCAAGGAGATGACAAAATCCTATTTTAAAGGTTGTTGATGATTGCTTCTTAGCCTTTTGGCTACGATCAAGTGTAAAAGCTGTCGAAATTTTTCTTAAGAGGAAAGTGTTTTTTCCTTAGCAAAATGCTTTGAAGAGCCATTTGGCTATTAAAAAATAAAATAAAATAGGTTTGAAATATTGCTCAGAAGAAAAATCAGGAAACCAGAAGTAACTTTGTTTCTCTGCATAATGATGGAAGAAAAAAATAAGTTACTAAAGGCAGATGGAGATGGTGGAGACATAAGTTGGTGGAGGAAATAGGGAGGAAATGAGAGAAGGCGGGAGGATGGGGGTTCAGGAAAATGAAATCTGGAGGCCCAGGAAAAGAGAGCTCAAGAGAAATTCTCACTGATGAAAAGGGCTGAGAATATGTGCATTTAGAACTCAATGGAGATATACCATATTTAGCTTTAAAGAATTTGCTATGCTCTGCAGCAATGCAATCTCCCTGTTTTCTAAAACCCTTTTTAAAATTAACTACACACAAATGCTTTCTACAAAGGCATTCAGGAAAAATTAAAAAAAAAAAAAAAGAAAGAAAAGCAACTGTGTGTAGTTTTGAGAAAAAAAAAAAACCTACCTGAGGCCAAGAAGTGAGTTTGCCAAAATCAGAGAATCTAGAAGAAAATTACCACATCCTACCCCATCCTGCCCCCTAGAATTTCCAGAGAAAATGAATAGCAAAGTATTCTGGGTTTCCCTTTACATGTGCAAGCCATTTTTATTTGAATATTAATAGTTGGAGCAATCAGTGAAGCTGGCAGAATTGGGGAAGACTGAGAAAGGAGACATCTGGATTATATTAAATAAGTGTAATCTCCCCTGATGCAAAAACATTTCTTATCCAAGAAAGGTTAGGTAGCATCACCACCTTTCCTGAAGCTGGTGCCATTATCAAAATAGTCTAATAATCATTAAGAAAGCAGCTGGTGAAATTCAAATATAGCCTTTACAGCTAGAAAAATCATCTTATCTCAAAAGTGATTACTCAGGATGCAGCTGCCAGAGCATGATTTCCTTCATTACGTACAGAGAAAAATTTCCTATGAGCTTTTGCTATGGCAATGGAAAGAGGAATGAATCTGCAGGTCTTGAAAGTCTGCATGAGTTTGACAAGACATGATTTTAAGAGGGGAGCTAAGTTGCTCTTTGTACCCACCTCTGTACTCTGGAAGTCATGCCCTTTGAAGTCAGTGGGTTTTAAAGATTCAGGAAACACTATTCAAGGTACCGGGCTACAGGGCTCAGGTTGCTGAGAGAGAGTATTCCTTTCCTTAGGATTTCTACACGTGATGGAGAAATTGTTACACCAAGTTCTGACCACACCTGTGTATCAGACTGTTCTGCCACAGTCTCTTACAGACAGTGGTAATGTATTGCTTTTCCATATGCACCTGCAGCAAGTTCTGAGGCAATCCTCCAGGAAACCTTCCTTAATCCTCCCCAGTATGAAGTAGGGTCCCTCCTGTGCTTAAAATAATTCTACAGATGACTGGATAAGAGGCTTGGTGAAATAAGCCTCTCATAAGCACATCTTGTTGATGCAAAAAGTACTTGCAGTTTTGGACCCTGAATTTTAAATTATTATAACTAGGCTCAAACATATCTTTAATCAAAATGGAACTATTACAATCGATACACTTTTGCTAATGAGAAAGTTTGTTTATTCCTGCAGCATAAAAATCCGTTCTTTGGGATTTGACACTCTAGGAAAGCATTTTCTGCATCCTGCTGGTTGTGGAAGCATTTTCCCTGCAAAACCTGTCAAGACGCTTGAAGAAGTGGTAGTCAGTTGGCGAGAGTGAATATGATGCATGAGGCAAAACTTCATAGCCCAATTCGTTCAACTTCTGAAGCGCTGGTTGTGTGATGTGCAGTCAGGCATTGTTGTGGAGAAGAATTGGGCCCTTCCTGTGGACCAATGCCAGCTGCAGGCATTGCAGTTTTCGGTGTGTCTCATTGATTTGCTGGGCATACATCTCAGATGTAATGGAGTCCCAGGGATTCAGGAAGCTGTAGCGGATCAGACCGGCAGCAGATCACCACACAGTGACCACGATCTTTTTTTTCTTTTGGTGCAAGTTTGGCCTCGGGAAGTGCTTTGGAGCTTCTTCTTGGTCCAACCACTGAGCCGATGGCCACGGACTGTCATAGAAAATCCACTTTTCCTCACACATCACAATCCAATTGAGAAATAGTTCATTGCTGTTGCACTGAATAAGAGAAGATGACACTTCAAAACAACAATTTGTTTTATTTTCTGTCAGCTCACAAAGCACCCACTTATCAAGCTTTCTCACCTTTCCAATTTGCTTCAAATGCCAAGCAACCACATAATGGTTCAGTGGGCATGGCTTCTTAGTGTCCCCAGCATCTCAAGGAAGGCCTACTCAGGTTGGTGGTATTGGCGTTTACTTGTCCAGGGTGAGATCTGTTAAAAAACAAACTGGCATATTAAAATATTAAGAGTTTATTTGAGGAGACAGCAATTCATGCACGGGGCAGCTCCAAACCAGAAGTGGTCAGGGCCCTGCCAAAGAAGTGCAAGAGGAAAGGTATTATAGGATGAATGAAAAGTGAGGCAAAGAAAATATTTAATTGGTTCAGATCAGATATTGCCATATTTGGATTATCTTAGCAGAAAGTCCCTGGTAATATAATGCTCAGTTGGCTTAAGTTTCACTTTGTTTACACAGAAATGCAGGGTGATAGAGTCATCTCAGCCTAATGACCTCTCATTAAGTTAGTTTAACAAGTCCCACAACGTTATGGTGACTTTGTCAGAGATGCTTGAACCAGAGCAACTCCATCTTGAATAGGGGCTGGGTAAAACAAGGCTGAGACCTGCTGGGCTGCATTCCCAGGAGGTTAAGGCATTCTAAGTCACAGGATGAGATACAAGGTTGGTACAAGATACAGGTATAAAAACTTTGCTGATAAAACAGAAACCAAGAGGGCGACAAGAGCGATCTCTGGTCATCCTCACAGCTACACTCCCACCATCACCATGACAGCTTACAAATGCCATGGCAAGGACAGGAAGTTACCATACGTGTTCTAAAAGGAGGAGGCATGAATACTTGACCCTTTGTTTAGCGTATGATCAAGAAATAACCATAAAAATGTACAAACAGCAGCCCTGCTGCCTCTCTATCTGTGGAGTAGCCATTCTTTTATTCCTTTACTTGCCTAATAAACTTGCCTTCATTTTACTCCATAGATTTGCTTTGAATTCTTTCTTGCGCGAGATCCAAGAACCCTCTCTTGGGGTCTGGATCAGGACCCTTTCCATAACAAGTTCTGAATGAAGACTTACCCAGCCTCATCTAACACCAACTGTATCACCTTGAAAATCCAGCGTAACTAATTTGTATTATCTAAAAAACAGTGTGTGACAAACCATGCCTCCTGTATGTAACATCCTGGTTCTTGCAGTATCTCGCTACCTTCCCCATAGGTCCATAACACATGCTGGTCACGTTGCGGCTGAGTAAGGGTGATCACTCTGTGAATATGCTGTGTCACCATTACCTCTGTTGTCATAGGAGCTAGGAGGAACAGAGCACAGCAGATTGGCCAGGGGCTATGGCAGTGTTCCTACGGAAACCTAATTATTCTAATGTGTAAAGTACATACTATCCTATTACAGCATTTAGTTATAACAGCCTGAGAGTTGCATTACTTTCAGAAATGCAAGTGTCTTGGGGATCAAGCTGTAAGTTCCTTGAGAACAGAAGCCGTGTGTCAGTCAACGTTGCAGCTCAATGAATTTTGGTTGATAAGCAGTAGGTAAACTTTTGGTGAAGGGATGAATGAAACCTGAAGGGGATTGGAATATACCACCCCAAAATATGCCACTTTGGCATAAGGACTATTTTGAGATTCAACAGATGCAGAACGAAGTCTTTCCAGAGCTTCTGTTTCTTAAAAAATCTGACTAAAATCAGAAATTCCTGGGAAATGAGGACTGCCATAAATTGCCTCTCCAAGGGAATTTTTAAGGCCATGAAGAACACAGAAAGTCACCACTGAGATGAACCTGAACAAAGACACCCTGCCAAGACAGCCCTTGGCTTTCATTAGTGTTCCCCAAATATTTACCTTCCCATAACACACTGCTCTTCAAAGCCCCAAACCATTTCTTTCCTGTCAAGTCTCCATAGTTTATCATTCTTTCTTTAAAATGGTACATAAGCTCTTTGGCCTATTAGCTTCTTTGTATGCCTTTTCTCCTGCTAATCTGTCTTTTGCCAGTCTAACTTGCAGTGCTCCTGGGAATCTAAGAGGGTAGAGGAAAAAGGGTTATTTTTTTCCACTATAAACTGAATTATAAATTCCATTACAACAGGGCCTATGTCATTTCATCTTCTTAGTACTTAACATAATATCAGTGTATAATAGGTCAGATGTGCCCATTTAGGGTTTTCAAAGGTAGAGTTGCATATATACATATATATTTCATGTGCAATATCTATAATATATTTATATTCACAATATATACAATATTGCAAATCCTAACGAAAACTATAACATTATTCTAAAGATTGCTGTTCACCAGGAATTATATCAGTTCTGTGTAGAAAGCTGTTTTTAGCAAATGATAAGCAACTCTTACTGGTTCCTTTATGTGTGTTTATTTCCTAGGGCAAAAACAAATAATATAAAAATATCATATTATTTTATATATAAATATAAGCAAGCAAAGTCCTTATTATTTAGCAACTGTGATGCTTTTGTAAAGAAAATCTTTCACATAGAAATAAATAAAAGTTGTTCTTGTTCTTGGTGGTAAATAGTATGGGAACCAGTGCAGTGCAATTCAATTTCAAAGAATTAAATATCACTAAATGTGTTTGTTTTTTATTTATTTTTGAGACAGAGTCTTGCTGTGTCACGCAGGCTAGAGTGCAGTGGCACAATCATGGTTCACTGCAGCCTCGATGTCCCATGCTCAAGCCACCCTCCGATCTCAGCCTCCCAAGTAGCTGAGATTACAGGCATGCACCACCACATGCAGCTAATTTTTGTACTTTTTGCAGAGACAGAGTCTCACCGTGTTGCCCAGGCTGGGCTCAAACTCCTGATCTCAAGTGATCTGCCCACCTCAGCATCCCAAAGTATTAATGCTTATTAAAAGTTGTGGTCAGAACAACTCTATCCTTAGTTATATGGAAGTGACCTGCAGCAGGTAATGGAGAAGACTCAGAAGACTGACTAAGCAACTTTCAGTTACTTCATATGGATTTCACATTGGTGGAAAAGCAGGAACAAAAAGTCTTGATTCATTCACAGTTGATACCAGGAGACCATTTACCGGCCCTCATGAGAGCCCCCCAAGAAGAGGATCAATATCAAGGGTTAGTGAATCGTATTTCTTCACTTCCTGTTTGTTCAACCTGGAATTTCTACACATATTGTTATATTCGTCAGGACACTTCCAATTTCAAGTGACAAAAATCCAACTTAAACTAGTTTGACACAAATGGGAATGTACTGGTTCTTACAACTGAAAAGTTGAAAAGTAGGTTTCTAGTTCAGGGATTACAGGCTGGGATTCCTCTTCATCTTCAGGCTCTGCTTCTCTCTTCCCTAAACAAAGTTTCTACACTGGGCAGCACAAATTATCTCTGCAGCTTCAGGTTTAAATGGTTCTTTGATCCTGCAATCCTCAGAATGACTCTCTCAGTGCCACCCCGACATCAGTGATTCTGACATGACTCTAAATGCCTCTGCTTGGGTTAGATACCCACTGCAGGACACATCACTATACTGGGGAGTATGGAGCATGATTGCCCAACCTGGCTCAAATGTTCAGTTGTTTCAGAAAATGGCCATGTGTATGACAGCTCCACAGACATGAGACGCTGGAATTTCCAACAGTGAGATGCTAGGCAGACAGAAGACTTTCTTATGCCCTAAGGTCAAGATCTGTGTGGGGTGTCCCCTCAACCACCCAATTTACAACCTCCCCATATATAGCCTAATCATATGTTTTTAAACAAAAGGCCTAAAAAAAATTTCCTCCTAGGTTCAGTTCAAACCTGAAATAAAGCAAAAAACAACAACAACAAACAAAACAAAACCAAACCATTCATGATTAAGGAAGCCATGAGATTCCAGACACTATATTAAATTTAAAGGCTTCCAAATGTTCAACTTCTAACGAATGATTTGCTTAACCTCGATGTCTCTGTTTTAGCAAAAACCACCTGTTCTTTAAAACAGATTTACCTCTTCAGCTGAGATAGAAATTCTAAAAGAATAATTTAAAAGCTTTCTAGCTTTTAATAGGCCAAATAACAGTTTTCATCAGGGAAATAAAACAATTTCAATTCTCTGAATTGGATACAACCCAAGAAAAGCCATTACCCCGCAGTGACATATGAAATATCTGCTTTGATTTCATGTGGGAGATTATTTAGCAATGTCAAGACAAAACATGCCAATTCCCGGCAGTTGTCAAAATGCCGTTCCAAGTCCCCTGACAGAAACACATCCACTCCCTCTGCAAATTTCACCAAACTTCTGATGGAAAATGGATATATTTGCTAGTTTGGGAGAATAAAGACTGGAAGGAAGAATAAGTTTCCCTTTAGGAGGAAACTAGAAGGAAAAAAAGAGAGGAAGGAAGAAAGGAAAGGATTTAAAAAAAGTGGTGGGGAGAGGGGGAGACAGGCAGGGAAGGAGGGAGGGTGACCTTTCAGTCTACCCTTCAGATTTATGATAAAATTTTGCCAGGTCAGGAAACAGGCTTTGGAATTAAGGGAGATATAAGACCAAGGTCAGGCCCTGCCCCTTAAGAGTTACAACGTGGCAAAACCCCATCTCTACTAAAAATACAAAAGTTAGCCAGGTGTGGCAGTATGCGCCTGTAATCCCAGCTTCTAGGAAGGTTGAGCCAGGAGAATCGCTTGAACCCAGGAGGCAGAGATTGCAGTGAGCCAATATCACATCATTTTTTTTTCTAAAAAAAAAAGAAGAAGAAGAAGAAGAAGTAACCCATGTGCAGTGCTGAGCTTGGTGCCAGTTTGAAGAAAGCACAATAAATAAAATCTGGTAATATTATAGGCCTGTGGAAACAGTGCATCCCAGTACTCCATGGAAAACATTTTCTTTATTTAAATTCATCAACTTAAAAATACCTAGACAGAAATTATGAATAGGCTATGCCTTTTTATTTCATAGACAGAGTGGCAAGTTTTGAATAAAAATACACTCTTCTTTGACACATGGAAAAATAGGAAAAAGCGTCTAAAGAATCTTCACATTATCAAGTCTGAACCTTCGCAGAACACTAGAGGTCCCTCTTGGCACTGAATCCTCCAGCCCCGATGATGCCGAATTCAGAGTGACAATTTTCTGCCTCAGCCCCACTAGATGTCTCTCCAGTAAAGTTCTAAGACAGTTAATGCCCTGGCATTGATTCAATGCCTGGGAATCATTACACAGAAAGAACATAGTTTTAAATAATCAAACAATTTTCCTAAGTGTGCATGCGTGAAGCCACCCTCCACTGCCACACACATAATTCAAATTGAAGATGTCTTTTGTTTTCTAGAACCATTGCCTGGTATTAAGATGGTATTGGGGAAAGGGAGCAAAGGTGACAAGGAAGTTATTCTGATTAATTGGGAACCATAGATGGTACTTGGAAGCCATGGGGGAGATGCCCTCTAAGAAATAAACAATAAGGTCACTCTCTAGGCCTATGGAAACAGTGCATCCCAGTTTCCATAGCAATGTGGCTTTAATGGCCAAGGTTCTAGTAAGCAGAACCTGTCTGCTTAGCCAACTTCCTCAAAACACAAGGGAAGAGAATGCCTTTCTGAAGGAAGGCAATTTCTTCTAGTTGCATCTAATCAAAACTATATTGTGTTACTATTGGCTGCTGTTTTCCTAGGAAACACTGAATACTGGGATGATATCTGACTCTAACCAGCTACCAGAACCACCTCCTTAGTTTTCAGGGAGTGTTTCTTGACACAAACCGGTTCAACAGCATTGCAGCAGCTAGTTTAAAAGGCAATATTTTGTCCTGCGTTTAACAAGCTTAAACGCTCACAAGCCCACCTGGCATTTCTAACCAGCATTTATCCATTTGTCTGAATGGATCAAAGATTGCCTCATGGGCATAATAACTGACTCGTGGGCATAATGGCACAGTGGGGTGTTCTGTTAGGGGAGTGATAGGGCTGTGGACAGGGAAATCACGTAGCTCAGGAAGCCTCAAACTGCAAAGACATAGTAGCAGGTATAGGCAAGGCAGACAGAAGCTGAAGGTGGGGTGCATGCAAGATGGCAACATAGGCTGGCATTGTGGGTTTGAGAAATTTCAATGTAAATGCCTTTAGGCAGGAGACTCAGCAGAGTTAGCCACAATTTCCACCATATTCCATCGTTTCCTATTGTCTTAGGCCTAGGCTAATTTGGTAACATCGAATATCTGGCCCCTTTGGCCTGAGCCAGAACTTTTTTTTCAGGGAGGGTTTGCTAGAAAGTAAATGATTGTGATAATTAGAGAGATTAGAATGAGATCTAATAGCACTCTTGTAACAAGGTTGATTTACTAATTTTGATCATTGTACCGTGATTATGTAAGAAAATAGTTCTTAATTTTAGGAAATGAACTCAAGCATATAGCAGTAAAGGCATAAAGATAAAAATAACTACAGATGACAATGTCTCATTCCAGATCTGCCAAATAAGGATCTCTAGAAGTGAGGCCCAGAAATCTGCATTTACCATGATCCCCAGGGAATTCTCGTGCCCCTTCGAATCTGAGAGGCCTGGATCTGTAACACCTGCTAATGAATGACACCCATTTACCAGATAAGAAAACGCTGTTCTTTGCTGCTCCCCTGGTTACCCTCAAAAGCTAGGCAAAAGAGAGGATGAAGATCAGCCTCTGCAGACATAGCTATCATTTATAACTGCTGCTGTTTCCCAGTCGGCTAAAATGGAAAATAGACTGCTCTCACACCAATGTCAATTAAGTTCATCAAGGCAGTACCCCAGGTCCTCCTTTCCCATGTATTGCCTGAGTGGGGCACATTGCCCCCAGACAGACACAGGATGCCGCCCTCAGGCCAACACTTAGAGCTAGCACAGCAATGCTTATCACAGAGCTAGAATTGCAAGCTCAGTCAGGTACACGGAGGGTCATTGCTGTTTGCAAAAAAAACTTACTTAGCCTTTCAGTAAAAGTGCCTTAGGGAATGGAACTAGATTGTCCTATGACAAACCAATGAACACCTCTGCTTGCCTCAAAATGTGAAGCAGAGCCGGGCGCGGTGGCACGTGCCTGTAGTCCCAGCTATTTGGGAGGCTGAGGCTGAGGCTGGAGGATCTCTTGAGCCCAGGAGTTCTGGGCTGTAGTGCGGTATGCCAATCGGGTGTCCGCACTAAGTTCGGCATCAATATGGTGACCTCCCGGGAACGGGGAACCACCAGGTTGCCTAAGGAGGGGTGAACTGGCCCAGGTCAGAAACAGAGCAGGTCAAAACTCCCGTGCTGATCAGTAGTGGGACAGCACCTGTGAAAAGCCACTACACTCCAGCCTGGGCAACATAGTGAGACCCTGTCTCTTAAAAAACAAAAAAAAAAAATGTGAAGCAGAACCAAATGTCCAATGCTGAACACAGGGCTGCTCTAGTCACTAGGCAGCATCGTTTCCCAAAGGTTTCATAGAACACTAGCCTAGTAGATGCTCCTGGCAAAAAGGAACTCATAACTAAGTTTTGGAAACAATGTATTTTGTATATCCCCTCTTGGAAACTGCAGATGTGCATTAACATATTAAATGCTCTGCAAAGTCATGCACTGAAATAAAAAACAGTCTGACTCTTGTTTAGCTTAGTGTTTCCCGAATATGTTCTTTGATGAGACTCCTTTATCATTGAGTGCTTAATTAATATTTTATAGAATAAGGTTTTAAAGAATAGAACTGAGGAAACACTATAGAGGAGAATTTATATCCAAAGGGAGAAGTCATTTAGTTCCATAAATGGAAAGTTAATTGGAGAAAGAATGGCAGTTGTGAAGCACATCTAAAAGTATTGGTAGAGCCTCTGAAGGACTTGGGAAATGGACTGCCATTCCCTGCCAGGAAATTCCTTAGGAATAAAGGGACTTTTTTGGTCCTGAACAGAAAGGGAGCAATATTCCTTGTCTGCATTAGAGTGGAATATTGGGATGATCAGCTACCACAAGAGTCCTCTTTGATCTTTCCCACTCTTTCAACCCCATGTCCACTCCAGCAGAAATCCCGTCCTACGTTCTCAACCTCAGTCTCCCACTTCCAGTGGTGCACTCTCCGCTCACTGCAGGCCTGACTTCCTGGGTTCAAGTGATCCTCCCACCCCAGCCTCCCAACTAGCTGGGACCACAGGCAGTCACCATCATGCCCGGCTAAATTCTGTATTTTTTGTAGGTACAGTGTTTCTCCACGTTGCCCAGGCTGGTCTCAAACTCCTGGGCTCAAGCAACCCAATCACCTTCACCTCCCAAACTGCTGGGATTACAGGCGTAAGCCAATGTGCTCAGCCTCAGTCTCCCGCTTCTCACACCTCCACTGCCCCTTTGGCTCAAGTTACCTGCACTACTGCAATAGTCTACTCGCTGGTTTCCCTACTCTCACTTTTATTCTCCTGCTAGGGGCTGAATATTTGTGTCCCACAAAAATTCCTATGTTGAAATCCTAAACCTTAAGGTGATAGTATTAGGAGGTGGGGCCTCTGGGAGGTGATGAGGTCATGAGGGTGGCACCCTCATAATTGGGATTAGTATCCTTATAAAAGAGACCCCAAAGACAGCCCTTGCCTTTTCTGTCCTGAGGATGCAGCCAGAAGGCGGCATCTATGAACCAAAAAGCCAGCCCTCACCAGACACCTAATTTTCCAGTGCCTTGATCTGGGACTTCACAGCCTCCAGAACTGTAAGAAATAAATGTCTGCTGTCTATAAGCCACCCAGTCTGTGGTATTTTGTTATAACTGCCTGAACAGACTGACACACCTTCTAGTATATTGTCAATACGGCAGCAATGTGATCTGAACACTTTGCATCTAATACAATCAAGCTGTTTAAAATCTTTCAAAACCTGCTCTTTGCCATAAAGAAAACACAAAGATAACATAGGCCTGGCATGGCATTTTTCATTGAACTCATCTTGACTAATCTTCTACCTATTTGCGTGCTCCAGCCACACTTCTCTTCTGGATTCTCTCTACCTGGAATTCTCCTTCCCATCTCAATTTTGCCTATTTGCCCTTCAATATATATCACAGTGATCTATGATGGTCATAGTGATCATAGATTCATCACAGGACACTAGGCAAAAATCGATTCCTCCAGGAAGACTTTCTTGATTCCACAGTCTAGGTCGGAGCTGCTGAGAGTGCAATCCATACACTGGTGCCAATCTACAAACTGTTTCCAATGTGATAAAAGTTAAAACTGAGAAATAAGCATTTAGAAAGTGCTACAGTGTTTTAATATTACCATGACATCCAAGCACATGGTCAGTAGACTCCCCTTGCTGAACAGGGCAAAGAGCAGTTTAGGTGTCGTCAAACTCATGTGGTCAGTCACATGTAGCACATTTGTATGCTAGTTATCAGTCCAGGGCAGATCGACGGGAAAAGCAGTCCTTCAGCGCACAGTTTGAGACGCACTAGTCTAGGTCACATTGCCATGTTATACACTCACAGTACCATGTACCTTCTTTTCAAAGCATCTATCCCAGTTGGTATTTTTATGTATTTTTCGTAAATTGTTTTTCTTTTTGTCTGTCTCCCACACAAGACTCCTAGCTTCCTGACAGCAAGGACCAACCAGGCTTATTGCTGCTCAGTGTCGAATCCTGCTAGTGTAGCACAGTGCCTGGGACATAGTTGGTGCTTAATCAATGCGACTAATAAATAAGTGGAAAATGTGTAAGTAGTGAGCCTTGTCAAATTTAATACTGTATCACCTCAATGCCATTCTTAGCACTTACTGAGTCACCTGTGGCTTATATGTGAGGATGCGGGTGGGCATTGAGAGAGAGATGAGAGAATAATTATTCCATTTTATGAACTCAACCAGACCCTTTCAGATCATGTTTCAATGGCATAATAGGTATAAAATGAGTAGTGGACAATGATGTTTTAAGGGTAAAAAGGAACGCTTTGTCTTTGGTAACCCATATCTAATAACCTATTGTCACACATCACTGGCGTTTTGTTTTGTTTGATGTTTATATTTGACTCTAATTAAGAAACATCGTAAAATTTTATAGCCCTTTCAGCAACAGAGCTCAGCACATGCCAGCTTTCCCTGGTGTTGTGTTTCCTCACCTAGCTCTACCCTCCATGCCTTTGTTCCCAGCTGCTTTGCCGATAAAATGGAGAGAAAGAGAACTGGTATTAAGCTGACAGCTTGCTTCTGGCAGCTGCTGGACCTCAGAGCATAATTTCCTCTCTGGTGGGTTATCAGAATCAAACACCCTCGACTAATCAGAATTTCAAAGGAAGCAGATATCCAGTTGAATTTAAGAGGATTATTCCGAAACAGCTCTGAGTAGGACACTGGACTTTTGGCCCCCTAACTATTTGCTCAAACAGGCATCAGAGGCAGCTGGAATCTTGAACTTTTTCCAGGAAAGAGAAGAAATTTTAATATAGTGAAAAAAGCAATGGATGGTGTTAGAAAGTCTTAGCCTGCTCTGGGAAAGGTACCTCATCTCCCTGGTTTGATTTCCTCATACATTGAAAAGGGGGATTGGACCAGATGACCTCTTGATCTCTTCCAGCTCTGAAATTATGGAACTGAATGATTCATATTTCTCTAGACAGAGGCTTCAGGAATGCTAAGGAGCTAAGTATCTGTTCACTAGCCTCAATTTGGTATTGTAAAAGGTGGCAAAGTTTACATAGGACTTAGATAAAGGGCTTTCTATTTACTGCTCCTTGAGTTTAATCCTTCTTCTGAAAGCAGGATAGCATTTACCTCCTGCCTAGTATTATCAACACGAATTTGTTTATACAGTCTCGTGACTCTGAGATCTAACTCTAATTCCACAAATAGAAAGTGTAAATACTAATAGTATTTTCAAAAACATCATGCTAGGTGAAAATATTCTAGGATCAAATACATTTCTGAAATGGAGCAGTCAAAATCCTCTCCTTCATGTTTCACATTGCAGAAGGGCGCATTAAGGCCTAAAAAGTCATGCACTAAAGAAAGCCTACTTCACTTTGCTTGCCCTAGCATTTCCCAGTGTTAACGTCTTTCTTTTTTCCTCTGGAGAATTTATTAACACTAAGCTAGGGTTCCACTGAACAAATTTGGAAAATGCTGCTCTAAGACAGATCTGTGCACCTGCAAGAGCATCCTCCACTTGGTAGAGGCCAGAAAGTTCTTTAAAAAGGCAGATGCTGTTCTTGTGTCAGTTTGCTGAGAATGATGGTTTCCAGGTTCATCCATGTCCCTACAAAAGACACGAACTTGTCGTTTTTTATGGCTGCATAGTATTCCATGGTGTATATGTGCCACATTTTCCCTGTCCAGTCTATCATTGATGGGCAT
>CAUYLG010063335.1:0-72726 GCA_963573385.1 Cacajao melanocephalus
TCCCCGCACAGCTGGACCTTCCCGGTTCAGCTGTGCTTACTGTGAAACTCTCAGTCCTCAGCGCTTCCAATTGCTGTTCTCCTTGTGTGGACGGGACCAGCCGAGCCGGAGTCGTCCCGTGTACTCCGCGCCGAGAAGCGCCGTGCTGGGGCGCCGGCAAAATAGCCGCGCCGGCCAAAAAAGTCGCGCTGGCGACCCGTGTGGCTCCTCCGCCGGGAATCTCCTAGTCTGTGGGCAACATAAATTCGTCTGAAAGTGCGGTGTCCACTCGCTCTCTGTGCTTTCACTGGGAGCTACAATCCTGAGCTGTTGTTAATCGGCCATCTTGGATCTCTCTCCATGATATTTTTTTTTGAAAACTAAAGGGGTGTTCCCAAGTGGTCCAACACCAGTTCTTTGCCCATTCTAGATACTTACTCTGGGAAATCTCAAACACTGAAATATAACTCTCATATCCTTTCAAGTCTCCACTTCATCCTAATATCTCTTTTAGTTCAAGGCTCATAGTTCTAAATACATGATAGTGTGATCCAAAAACCTTACATTCAAATGTCATATTTTTAAATTGTGCAAATTATCTTCCAGCAAATACACTTCTCTATTTTTATTCCAAGCTAGAATGCTAGAGGCTTCCTTCTCTCCTCTGTTTCTTCTAACCACTGCCTTACTCTAATCCACCTGTATGTCACAGGGGTCACCATCTGGCCTCAAACCACATCAGCTTCCTACCACTACTCCTCTCATGAGCGTTTAAGATTCAGCCCCACTGACCATCTCCCTGGCCCCTGAAAACAGCTCATTTTGTAATGACACATGATGCCCTTAAATATGTTAATTTATCTGCCTAAAATAACATTTGCTGACTTGCTCAACTGATAGAAATGTACTTATCGTAACAGAGTTATGTCACATATACTTCCTGCCTGGTGTCTTCCCAGATCTATACTTCAGGAAGAATTAAATATTCTTGCAATTCTCGTTTCAAAAAATATTATATATAGTTCTGTTAATTTCCATTCCATTGTATTTTCATTGTTCCTTTCATGACTTTATTTTCCATAGTTGCATTAAAACAGGAATTAAATCAACTTGAGAGGCTTTCCAAGAATATAAAATAGATGAAAGTGATGAAAGAAAATATGTAGATATGGAGGACAGAAAACACACATCTAACGTAAGGATTCTGGGTTATTTTTTCTCTGCAAGAAATCAAAATAACAGGAAGAGAAGAAATAACATAATTACAGAAAATTTTGTGGAGCTGAAAAATGTTTACTTATGAAATTGGAAAACCTCAGCACATTCTTGGCAATACAAATAAAAAAGAATTTGCATGTTATTTGGGTAAAATATAAGATAGCAAGAAGAAACAAAACATCAGGCTGATTTTCATTTTTCTGCCATAGTTATAATTTTTGAAGGAGAAATGTTGAGATGTAAGCATTTTATTCACAGACAATTAGTGTTTCCTATGTGAACGCGTTGAAAAATAACATCAGATAGGCAAGGGTTCAGAAAATGTGTTATAAACATTTTGAGAAAATGTCCTAAGATGTACTTCATCTTAACTGTGCTATAAATGAAAATAAATGTTCAAAATAGGATGAGTAAAGATGGTGGGTGGCCCGTCTGAAGCAGCTGCTACGGGGACACCAGCTGCAGCAGGGGAGGTGTGGCCAGAGCCAAGTACTAGGTGGAGCCAGCCAACAGAGACAAGCAGGAGTCCCACCCCCTACTGAGTTGGCAGGGTAGGAGCCCTGCCCTGCCAGGTGCAGCTGCAGCCACCCAGCTGCAGCTGCAGACTGGGCATCTGTGTGCTCTCAGAGACCCAGGAACCCCACCCCCAGCCCCTGCAGGCTCAGAAGTGCCTACTCCCTCTGTCTGGCCTCTCCCTGCTCCTGGCACCCACTCTGATTTTGGAGCAGAGTTGAGGCCAGTCCAGGTGCTGTCATGATCTGACCAGGTGTACCTGTGCTTAGGGCAGTGCTGACATGCCAGCCCCCTGCCACCTGGGTCCCCTCTGGACTTTGGGAACCAATAAGCATGGAAGAGAGGCTGAGGGGGTGCTGAGGGCAGCTTGGCAGGGGCCTGCAGGTGCCCCTCAGCACAAACAGCCTAGGCACCATGGGCATCATGGACAGCAGGCTGATGGCAACAGGAGGCAGGAGGGCTTCTGGGTGGAAAAAGGCAAGTCCCTGGGGAAGCCCCACCTTTAAGCCAGGGACAGCCTGAAGCTGGGTGGCCAGGCTGCCAGTTTCATGAACTGGAGTGAGAACCTACGGTGTTTTTTCTGGGCTGCCCATGGCTGCCCATGAACCAGTCAGCATGCACTTCCTTCCATCTGAGCCCATAAAAACCCCAGACACAGCTAGACTTGGAAAGAGGTTGGGATTACCAGCTGGGGGAAGGAGCTACCCACTTTGGGTTTCCTTGACTCATTAGGTCCAACTGCCTGTGGAAAGGAGCTAGGAGCTACCGACTAGAGGTCTCTTCTTGTTGGAGGGTCTCCCCTCCACCAAGAACTAGACACTCCTTGGGATGACCTGCCTGTGGAAAGGAGCTGCCCACTTCAGGTCTCCTGAGAGCTGTTCTGTTGCCCAGTGAAGCTCCTCTCTGCCTTGCTGACTCTCCAGTTGTCTGCAGAACTTATTCTTCCTGGATGTGGGGCAGGTGGCAGATGACAAGGAGAAAAGAGAAGAGCTGTGACCCTTTGGGGAACCCAGACCTTAGGGGCTCTCTGAGCCAGGGCTGTGACACCCTCTTTGGGGCTTTGTGGTTCCTGGTGTCTCCAAGCTTCCAGGCACCACTGTGTTCCCCTCATCCAGATGTGGATGCCCACAGCAGAAGCTGCATGCAGTACCTCTGGTCTAGCCACAGCTTTGAATGGAGCTGGCACATGTACCGGCACCTGGAGCTTCCCACCCCATCACAGCCACTGGTGTGCTTGGTTGTATGCAGTGACAGGACTCTGCACTGCTGTACCCCTCACCACTTTGTGCCTGCTCACCCTTGGCAGGTGTGGGATCCAGGCCAGTAGCAAGAGCCAAGTGCAGCCTGCTGGGCTGAGTGGGTAGAAGGAGCCCAGCAGGAGTAAACAACACTCAGGCAGAAGACACTGCCAGCCACAGAGGTTTCCAGTTGGTGAAGCAACACCCCAGGGATACTGTGACAGTAATATTATAAAAGGACTGATAGATTAGGCTACAAGACTATCACCAGCTATGATGCACTGTTATCACAAAAGTTATAATAATGATTTGTACCTCAGAATCAACAAACATTTGAAATGATCACCAAAATGAATTTTAAGAAAGTATGTAGCATGGTAATGGCTTTCATAGTGGTACCTGGTTAAAAATTAAACTAAAACAATTGTAAGTTCTTTATTCTTGAAATAAACTGGTGATTCAGTGCAGTTATTCCCAATGTAACAGAAACATCTCTGTTAGAATGTATCTCCAGATTTATGATTTCTATTAAATAATATTACTAAATAATATTACAACTATCTTTTTTTAGTACTGTGGTAGAGACTGTTTTGCTCAGTAAATCCATGATAACCTTTTCTTAGTCACACAGCAAAACTGTAGTTTCCAGGCTCCTTGCTTTACGTATTGCCACATGACTGGGTTCCAGAACAAACAGAAGATTCTGGAGGCTGGACTGACATCCAGCAGTTCCAAGTTTGACCCATACAGAACATGGAGTCCTCTCTTTACTCACCTACTGGCTGAATGGAGAGGAATCCAAGCATATAGACGATGACAGAGCCTCAGATATAAAGAAACTTTGTAACTGAATGACTGAAGAACAGAGTCCCTCTTTCCACTGGGAATACTTGAGTGTTAAGCCACTGAAATTATGGAATCACTTGTTAAAGTTTCTATTTATTCTTACAAATACAAATACCTGAAAAAACAATAAAAGTAAGATCCAGGCTACTGGCCTGGATCCCACACCTGCCAAGGTGCAGCAGTGTAGGGTCCTATCACTGCATACAACCAAGCACACCAGTGGCTGTGATGGGGTGGGCAGCTCCAGGTGCCAGTACAATAAAAGTGTCATTATGGTTGTGGGCTTTTTAAAATGCTTTTCTTCTTTCCATTTGTTCTCTATATTCCATAGTTCCTTTTATTAGTAATTTAAGTGAAAAAGTCTAGAGTCTTGCATATGGCACTAAACTATATTTATTTTATATCATCTCAATTGCTCCGTGCTTGAGCTTCTTGTCATATGTTTTTCCCATTCTTTAGAGGTCTTATCACAGTGCTAAATATGTGGTAGGAGTTTAGTAATTGACGTTAATTTATCTTATAATCGTCTGTATGAAAGACTTACATATTTTGCAACTTGATATCAAAGCTTTCCTTCTGGGATGTTAAAGATTCAACTAACAAATATTGAGTGCTCACTTTGGGAGAGTACAGTTGTGACACTGGAGGTATGATTGGGAACAAATCAATGTTCCTAATGTTAGGAGACTTACATTCAGTGGGGAGATAGACAAAGGACAGACAAGCAAATAACAGATAACATAATTTCAAGGAGCAGTAACATCTATAGAAAAGAAAAATAAAGCAGAGTTAAAATGGGGAAGAATTCTAGGTGAGTGATGGGGACTATTTTATTTTAGGCAGAAGTGATGTCTTAGCCGAGACTGAAGAGTGATAAAGAAGTATATCTTGGTAATTTTGGGAGAAGAACGTCCCAGGGAGATGGAGCAGCTGGTGTAAAGTTCTCTGGGCAGGAAGAAGCTCAAAATGTTCATAGGAGAATTAGTTTGACCGTAAGTTACAAAAAGAATGGGAGGAGATAATATCAGAGGGACAGTGACTTATGGGCCGTACCAAGGAGTTTAGACTTCATACAAGTACTAAGCAGTGTTAGAGTTTCTTTACACATAAAACCTCATTTGATTGTTACAGCAAACCTGAAAGTTTCAGGTTGCAGTTTCCAATAAAAAGAAGGTAGTAGGAGAATTTAAGTAACATACTCCAAAGAACAAGATAAGCGAGAAACAATCTGGATTATATACCAAACCTGATTGGCTCCAAAGCCTGTTGTTCAAATAACCACTGAAAAATACTGCCTCCAGATTTTGGCTAAGCCTTTCAATGTATGTAAATGTATGTTATACAGTACCTTGAATATTCAAGATTGTGAGCAATCTTCTTCTAAATCTTTCTGGTACACTAGAGCATTTATTCTTCCTTGAGGAAAGTCAAAAGTTTCTCCTCCACACAAGAAAGTTGAAGGAATTTACTGTGAATCAATGTGAATCAATGACAACCAATTTCTTTCCCTTTTTCACTAGGGCATACGGGAGTTTAGGGGGTGTATTAGTCTGTTCTCACACTGCTATACAGAAATACCCCAGACTGGGTAACTTACAAAGAAAAGAAGTTTAATTGGCTCATGGTTCTGTGGGCTGTACAGGAATCATGGTGGCATCTGCTTCTGGGGAGGCCTTAGGGAGCTTTTACTCATGGTGAGAGGCAAAGTGGGAGCAGGCATCTTAGGCAAAGTGGGAGCAGGCATCTTATGGCAGGAGCAGGAGGAAGAAAGAGAATGGGGAGGTGCCACACACTTTTAAACAGCCAGATCTTTGTGAGAACTCTATCACAAGACAGCACTACATGAATGGTGTTAAATATTCATGAAGGATCCACACCCAAGATCCAATTACCTCCCTCCAGGCCCCACTGCCAACATTGGAGACTACAATTCAGTATGAGATTTGGGTGGGGACACAGATCCAAACAACACCAGGGAGTTTGTTGTAAAATTTTAAAATTTTACATTCTGTTACATTTTTTGTGCTATTTTAATAAAACAGTTAACTATATCCTGGGTTATATGACCTCCTTAGACGCAAGAACAACCTGGTGAATTCAGTGCCTATGTTAGCATTTGTATTTAGGATGGTGCTGACACCCAAGCCAAGTCGTACTACTTTTTTGTTGGGTTAATGGAGGCGGGGGAGTGAGTGGCAGCCAACACTCAAGTAATAACTACCAGCAAAATGAAGGGTAAGCAATGTTTAGGTGGCCAGTAGGAATGAATGTTTTTCCATACTTCAAGCTGAAAAAGGCATGAGAGAACAAAGCCATCACAGGATACACACAGTCCTCCATGTCTGCCTAGTAGAAGGTGAACTCGGCCATCACTCTACAAGCAGCAATTTAGTTTTAGCAAAACAACACTAGTTGTCATATTAAATAACTGTTTGTTTGAATTGTATTGGTCCTGAAGTTTTACCTATTTTGTAAATTCATTTTGGTTTTATAGTTGCAGAGAGCTGTAGCATTAATAATTTATACCTGCTTTATGTTACTAAATATTAAGAAGGCACTCAATAAAAATAATTTAAATACAAATTGGGATCTGCAGAAATGTTTCCTTTAAAAGAGATTTACACTTTTTTTTAATTTAAGACATACTGATTTAAAATGTACAACAAATGTAGAGGAGAGAATTCTAAATATACTTTGGTAACCTTGTTAGCATATAACATAGATACAAAACATGTAGCTCAAGCTACATGATATGCAAATTTAACTACAAGGTTGTTCATTGGAGTGTACTTTATGATAATAATGATGAAAAACATTTAAATAGAAAACTTAAATTTTTATTATTAGAGAATTAAATAAATGCTAAATATTACACAGTTGAATACATTTTACACTTCAGAATGATACTATAGATACATGTTTATTGACTTGGAAAAATATTCACTGTGTATTGTTAAGTGAAAAGACAGAATGTATATGTAATTTAATCCTATTTTGTGAAAATGTGTGTTTGTGTGTGTGATGTGTAGTGAAATTTATGCATGAGAAAAAGCAAAAATATACCGTGGGATTTAGTCATCCTCTCTGGGCTGTGGGATTAGGAGACATTTTCTTTTTTGATTCACCTGTGTTTTCTAACTTTTCCACATTGATCAGAAATGGATTTTGCCATTAAAAAGAATTAAATTTAAAATGTAGTTTAAATATTCCAAAAGACATTCAAAATAACCACATCAGTTTGGAAAGAAGCATCAAGGAGAACTTTCAACAGATTACATATGAAAGATTAAAGAGTGTGCGAGGCAAAAGATGGTGCACAGATTTTGAAAATCCTTTGAGAAATATGAAATAACATCAGAAATATTCATTGGAAATAACAGGATGGGGCATCACAAAACCACTCCTGGGAATAGCTCACTTAAACACTGAAATGTGGATAGTTTCTCACAGTTCTGGGATGTAATTGTACTCTTTTATCTTTCCTAAATGAAAATAACAGATACCACTGGAGTCAGGTTGTACTTTTCTACCAAGAAACTAAAAGCATTTTTTAAAGAGTAAAATTTTAACCATGATTTTCTAATGATTCATGATTATAAAAAGAAAAATTTTAATCATTTATGTACCTTATCATTTTGAGAAATTAAATGACATACATAACTCCAAAAAAGTAAAACTTGTAAGGACTATACATTTCCTCCCCAATTATTTCTGTAGAAAATTTAGAAAGTATATAAAATTTCAAAATACAAGCCAAAATATTTGCATTTCCCCTACCCACAGAAATGACTGTTAACATTTTAATGCATACATTTGATCTTTCTCATCTATATCTATATCTATATATCTTAAAACTATTTGGATGTAGTAAACATACCAATTTATAAATTATTTATTTATGTGAAATATGCTGAGAGCACTTTTCTTCGTTAAAAAAATCTTAGCAAACAAAAATATTAACTATTTTGGCCAGGCGCAATGACTCACACCTGTAATCCTAGCACTTTGGGAGGCCAAGGAGGGTGGATTTCCTGAGCTCAGGAGTTAAGACTAGCATGGGCAACACGATGAAACCCTGTCTCTGCTAAAATTAAAAAAAAAAATTGGCTGGGCATGGCAGCATATGCTTGTAGTCCCAGCTACTTGGGAGGCTGAGCCAGGAGAATTGCTTGAACCTGGGAGGTGGAGGTTGCAGTGAGTTGAGATTACACCACTACACTCCAACCTGGGCAACAGAGCAAGATTCCCTCTCTAAATAAATAATAAAAAATAACTATTTCTAGTAGTCTTTTATTAAATAATTTTCAAGTTGTTATAGAGTATTAGAATATTCTAATTTTAATTTTTCTATTACAAACAATACTGAGAGGAACATTAAACTTTGAGCTTCTCTTTAATTATTATTTTTTAGAATATATTCCAGAATTAGAGTAAATGGGTTAAGATGTAGACAGTTAAAAGTACTTAAAAGTACTCTAAATGGCAGGAAGGCCATTTTTAAAGAGCAGAATTCGCTTGAGATCATGGAATTAAAAACATCCAACACATCAGATTAATCTTCATATTACATTATAAATATTTACAGTTTTCTTAACAAGAAGCAGAAATAGTTTTATGCTTGTTTGTTTCTTTGCTTATTTTCAATGCTGAGAAAGAGAAAAAGTGTTCCTCCATTCCCTGATCCTCGCTCTGACCCCACCTGTGAGATGGTTTTAATGAGAAGCCCTACTATGGAAACATATATTGTATGCCTCATGCATTCCAAAAGATTGGATTCTGGCCTTTCTACCCCGTATCTACATCACAGGGTTCAGATGAAGGTTGGCTAATGTATGTGGGCTCTACCTGATAGTTCCACCCCAAATCCACCCTATTTTATTTCTATGTGTTTGTGATGCTTTCCCCACAGACCTTGAGTTTCATGGGGGCAGGGTCTGTCTTTCTCATTCACTGTTGTATCCTCTACATAGAAATACTGATAAAACAGCAGAGTAGAAGAGTGTCTGCTTTCTCCTAATCTTCCATCACAGGGAATTCATTTCGGTTTTTAACCTTTGCCAATTTGATAATCAAATATGGAACTTATTGTGCGATACTGGTACAGTTGAATTTAAACTCCTATGTTTATTTTCCTTTCGTAATCTGCTTCTTTGTGTTCTTTGCCTATTTTTCCATTAAAGAATTCCTCTTTTTCCTATTGATGTAAAATCTTTTTTAAATGTATCAGATAGCAACCCTTTGTCTACCATGTACCTCGCAAATATTGCCTCCCTGGTTTCTTGTTTGTAGTGTTTTCAATATACACATAATTTTACATTTTTTCTTAAAATATATGAATGTTTTCTTCAGTGGTTTTTGCTTTGTACTTAGAAAGCCTTTCTCCAATGCTTGTCAAATTTTTTTGTGGCTTTACTTTTAAAAATTTTAAGCTTGCTAATCTGCAAATGTCGTGATGATGAGCATTCAGTACTGGAATATCTTATTGGTCCCAAATGCTGAAGAATAACTACTTATTATTGCATGACTTCCTCCTTGCATGGAGTTACTTCAAAAAAAGCCTTAAAAAATAATGTTGATTTTTTTTTCCTATAGTTTAAAAGGGTATAAGACAGGGGTTTTACTCTGAGCAGTATGGAAAAACTTCCTATAAATATACTCCAAATATTTTTCTCTTTTACCCAGATTCCATATTCATAGTGATAGCTAAAAGTAGCTACCACAGTTGTTCTTATTTAAATAGTTCCCTATATTTGCTCTATCTCTGTTCCTTTGAGACTAGGTCCCAGAGAGTCAACTTTCCACTCTGCCACTCACCAACTACCTGGAGAATCTTTTTGTTAGCCAGAATTCAGTGATGACATAGCAATCTACAATCCTTCTTTTGGGAAAAGTTGGGAAGAAGGAAATCTGCAGATATTGATCCAGTAATAATTTTCAGTGCCACCACAAAGTAAAATCTCCTATTCTTTGATGAAGGTGATGGTCATTTAATGCCATCTATGATAAAAATGGTAAAACTCATAAGCTTTGCTTGTTAAATCATTAAATCTCTTTAACTCTAATTCTCTTACAATGTCACTTACGAACCTTTTCCCAAAGGAAATGGTTCACAATAAGTTCCTTAATCTGTTTTTTAAGCTTCCCTGCTTTCATTGCACTCAATGGTGAGTTTATTCAGAGGTGGGCCAGGCCCCCGTTAGCTCATGCAGCTCCTTTGGTCTAACAAAACAAAACGTACTCTTCTTCTAGGTGGGTAGAAAGTGAATTCCTTGAGTGTAGGTCAAATTTCAGCCTCAAGGTGGTCTTCAGCCTGGCCCTCTTATGCAGGGCACAACCTACACAATTGCACAGAGAGTCAAGGTCTTTGATGCCTCTTATTAATATATATGTCATACAATTGAAAAGTGGCAACTTGGAGGACACCCTTCATATTCCTCCATGAAGTTTCCATGCCGAGTTCTTGAGCTGGATGAACCATGGCTCTAATGAAGAATTTGGGACACTCTTCCATAGAAGACAGATACTTTGAATAAATTATCATTAAAAACTGGTGGTGCCATGTAGGCCCCTCTTTTCCTCAACATGTAATTAAAAGCAGAACAAAACAAAGCAGAAGTTTCTGGTGAACATAGTACAACTTTGGCTTTATTTTGCCTGTGATCACTTTTATATTGAGAGACTGAAAGAGTTGACATTTATTTTTAGTGAATATTACATGAATTGGAGCTCTACTCATACTAAAATGTACAGAAAGAAAAGTAATTAAAGTGTTTATATTTTTGGTCTCTAATTAATCCAAGTATCTGTGGAGGCGATGCTCCTAAGACTAGCAGAAACATCTAGCTAAGCTGGAACCAGGGTCTGGTTACTGAAGTCTTTTAATTTAGGATGAATCTCCTTGATGCCTGACTCCTGTCACATGCCTTTTGCTTGAGATTTGGATAGACTTTGTTTTTTAGGGCCATATAGTACAAAAACACTCGATAAATGTTCATGGAAACGAAATAGTCTGCATCACTACAATTTTGTCTTTAATGTTTTGGGGCAGGTTGACGGGGCAGAGAGAAATTGGAGACAGGTGGGCGAGGCACCAAGCACAACTGTGAGGCATAGGCTGCCTGGGAGCAGTGGGAGGAGCTGGCAGTGGGACGTACTGCACATTTGATGAACTCAGTCACAAGGAATAAGTTAAAAGACTTTCTTGCATGACTGATGGAAGGCCTCTCTAGGTATGTGTGCCAGGAAGAGAGCCACATCTGTGCCTCTAACCAAATAACCTTTATCTTGGGCTTCACTTTTAGTATAAACTTTATCCTACTCACTGATGTCTTAATGGAGGTGTGTGAGTCCTCTTAGGCAACTCACAGCTTTTTGAACCCTGACTGATGGCAATGACAGAACTTCTTATTAGCAGTGCCCAATTAGCTCTGCTTGAGACTTATCAGTAAAGATAAAATCATTCCCATACAAGGTTTGAATGGCCCATTTAAAACATTTAATTATACTAGATTGTATTTCCTAAAAGAAGTTTTGTGTTTTCAAGGTATTTATTAATATAATCCTTGAGACCGACAAGTATTATCTGTACTCCTCTTACTGTCATCATGAGTTGTGATGTCATGGCCTATTAGTGGATCCCAATCCTCAGTTTTAAAAACAATGCAATGCAGCTGCATCTCCAAACATATTTGGTTTGTTTGAGATTTGGGTTTGAGTGGGAAGGGTGTATTAGTCCATTTTCATATTGCTATGAAGATACTCTCCGAGACTAGGTAATGTACAGAGGAAAGAAGTTTAATTGACTCACAGTCCTGCATGGCTGGGGAGGCCTCAGAAAACTTTCAATCATATGGAAAGGGAAGCAGGCACCTTCTTCACCAAGGCAGCAGGAGAAAAAAGAATGAGGGAAGGAGGAACTTGCCAAACACTTATAAAACCATCAGATCTTCTGAGAACGCACTATCATAAGAACAGCATGGGGAAAACTGACCCCATAATTGAATCACCTCCCACCAGGGTCCTCCTTCAACACCTGGGGATTATGGGGATTACAATTCAAGATGTGATTTTGGTAGGAACACAAAGCCTAACCATATCATTCTGCCCCTGGCACCTCCCAAATCTCATGTCCCTTTCACATTTCAAAACCAATCATGCCTTCCCAGCAGTCTCTCTAAGTCTTAATTCATCCCAGCATTAATCTGAAAGTCCAAGTCCAAAGTCTTATCTGAGACAAGGCAAGTCCCTTTTTCCTATGAGCCTGTAAAATCAAAAGGAAGTTAATTGCTTTCAAGATAAAATGGGGGTACTGACACTGGGTAAATGCTGTTATTCCAAATGGGAAAAATTGGCCAGAACAAAAAGGCTATAGGCCTCATATAATTCCAAAACTCAACATGGCAGTCATTAAATCTTAAAGCTCCAAAATGATCTCCTTTGAGTCTATGTCTCACAGCTGGGGCACACTGATGCAACGGCTAGGCTCCCACAGCTTTGGACAGCTTCTTCACAGGCTGGCATTGACTTTCTGTGGCTTTTCAGGTGAGCAGTGCAACCTGACAGTGGATCTGCCATTCTGGGATCTACCATTCTGGGACTACCCCAGAGTCCCCACTGGGGCACTGCCTAATGGACCTGTGAGAAGAGGGCCATTGTGGGGTTCCAACCCCACATATCCCCTTCACACCGCCCTAGAAGAGGTTCTCCATGAGGGCTCTGCCCTTGTAGCACACCTCTGCCTGGACATCCAGGCATTTCTATACAGCTTCTGAAATCTAGGTGGAGGTTCCCAAACCTCAGTTCTTCTGTTTACCCACAGGCCCAATACCATGTGGAGTGCCCCAAAGTTTGGGGCTTGCACCCTCTGAAGCAATGGCCTGAGCTGTACCTTGACCCCTTTTCTCCATGGCTGGGACACAGGGCACCAAGTCCAGAGGCTGTACATAGCAGTGAGTTCTCTGGGCCTGGCCCAAAAAACCATTTTTCCTCTTAGGCCTCTGGGCCTGTGATGGGAGGGGCTGCCACCAAGCTCTCTGAAATGCCCTGGAGACATTTTCTTCATTGTCTTGGTGGTTAACATTCAGCTCTTTATTACTTATGCAAATTTCTGCAACTGGCTTGAATTTCTTCCTAGAAAATTGGTTTTTCTTTACTATCACATTGTCAGGATACAAGTTTTCCAAACTTTTATGCTCTGTTTCCCTTGTAAACATAAGTTCCATTTTCAGATCATCTCAAGTTTAAACTTCTATAGATCTCTAGGGCAGGGGCAAAATGCCGCTAGTCTCTTTGCTAAAGCATAGCAAGAGTGACCTTTGCTCCAGTTGCTAATAAGTTTTTTGTTTACATGTGATACCACCTCAGCCTGGACTTCATTGTCCACGTCACTATCAGCATTTTGATCAAAACCATTAAAACAAGTCTCTAGTAAGTTCCAAACTTTCCCACATCTTCCTGTCTTCTTCTGAGCCCTCCAAACTTTGCAACATCTGCTTGTTACCCAGTTCCAAAGTCCCTTCCACATATTCAAGTATCTTTATAGCAGTGCCCCACTACCTCAGTACCAATTTTCTTTGTAAGTCTGATTTCACACTCCTGTAAAAATACTATACAAGGCTGGGTAATTTATAAAGGAAAGAGGTTTAATTGACTCATTGTTTCTCATGGCTGGGGAGGCCTTGGGAAACTTACAATCATGGAGGAAGGGAAAGCAGGCACCATCTTCACAAGGCAGCAGGAGAGAGAAGAATGAGTAAAGGAAGAAGTGTCAAACACGTATAAAACCATCAGATCTCGTGAGAACTCACTATCACAAGAACAGCATGGGGGAAATCACCTCCCACTAGTTTCCTCCCTCTACACTTAGGGATTATGGGAATTACCATTCAAGATGAGATTTGGATGAAGAAACAAAGCTTAACCGTATCAAAGGCAAGATTGATTTATGGTGAATTCTCTTTTCTAATGATAGCAGCTCATTTTTGATATTGTGTTAGAATATCCCAGTTTAGATAGTCACGTAAGAACATAGATCAATATTGAGCTGGATGTCAAAGGGTGTTAGATCTGATTCTGGCAAAGTCTCTAATAAACCTTGAGAAAATCATCTGGCTTTTCTGTTTCAGTTGCTTTATGTGTTGAAGAAGGAAAAGAATGCTTGTCTTACGCACTTCAGAGGCTTATCCTGAGAATCTTAAATGTGAAAGTACTTTGCAAACTACATGGCACTCCCTAAGTGCACAGTTTTTATTAGGAGGCCCTGCTACCTCCCCACCTGAGGGAGTCTTTCCAGAACCTCCCTGCTCCCACCCATCACTGGCACTCCTGCTGCTCTGTTTAGAGAAACACATTTTATGGCAGCACAGATACAGACCTGGATCATGGGGTCACTGCTGTGTTTCCATTACAAATACACAGGCTTCAAGCTTCAGCCCTTTCCACATGCTGAACTTCATCGGAATCCCATGTGTTGAGAGCCTTCTGGAAGAGACCCAACAATTACAGAGGAGTGCACCATACAGACTTGGCCTGCATGTAATTTCAGCCTGAACTTTTGGGGGATTGTTATGGGGTCCCATCCTGCAATCTTTCAACATGGAAAACTCTCCTGGGCCTGAAAGGGCTGGAAATTCTTCAAGAATGGGAGGTAGAACCTCTAGGATTGAACATCAGGGAGGACCCTGTAACCAGAATGGAACTTAAATCTCATTTCACAAGCCTTCTAATTTTCTGTGTCTGTGTGGCCTTTTACTTGAGATAAATAAGCAAAGGATATAGTTTTAAGTATAGTGGTTTCCACGCTCCTGGGGCTGATTTCTCCTTTGCCCCCCAGGTTGATACTAGATCACAGTTGTAGAAATGGATCCAAATGGATTTTGCAGAGATAGTCGAAAGCCATGCCAATTTGGCCTCCTTTGAGCAGTAAGTACAGTGTGAGTAGCTGCCAGATAGAGAAGAAAGAACCCCAAGTCAATTATTAATTACTTTAGTTCCCCTTAGGGTCAGCAAACCACAGCTGTACAATGTGCTACAGCACCTATTCTGTGACCGTGGAGAATTGGGGGCACATGTATATAATATTCTGCAAAAGCAGGGTTGTTAGCCATGGTGTAGAATGAATAATGGAACTAATTTCCAATCCATGTTTCCATGAATCTGTTTGTTTTTGTCATATGGATGTCTAGTCTCTGTAAGTGGTAGCATTATTCATGAGACTAAAGTAGACACACAGACCCAGGGAAAGGCTGGAGATAAAAACAAAAGCCATAGTATTCCTTCGTCAGCTTGTAGTGACACCACTGCTGCCATTATACTGAAAGTCAGCATGGAGGGGCTGAGACCAGAGCCCCTTGTTCATCGGCTCTATTATAGTATCATTTACTGATGGTTTTTACAGTTCCCACTGTGGCTAGCAAGGTGTCTCTGTGCCTCGTAAGCACCCATTCTTTTTTATTTTTAATAAAATCAGTTTCTTTTTCTTCCTTTTTAAAAACAGCAGTCCACCAATATCATCTGGGGGAAAATTAAGCAATTACATTAAAACATATTCCTCAAAGAAGTTTGTAACACCTGAACTAAGGAGTTCTTTAGGAAACCCTGTCCTGAGGTAGGAATAAACAGGTAACTCAATCCTGTAGGTAAAAGGTTGGCAAATTTTTCTGTGAAGGGCCAAGACCAGATAGTAACTATTTTTGGCTTTGTGGGCAATAAAAGGGTCTCTGTTGAAAATACTTAACTCCATTGTAGCACTAAAACTGCGTCAACAATGCTTAAATAAATGGGTGAGGCTCTGTCATAATATAACTTTATTTATAAAAATAGACAGCAGTCCAAATTTGGCCCACAGGCTGTAGTTTACTGACTTATACAATAGGCTGCGATATACAATATTACATGTGTTGACAATAAAAAATTCAGCAGACAATAATTAGTGTCTCTTATGTGCTACTGTAGATACCAAAATGAGTTAAGACTCAGTTTAATTCATATACGTTGTCTATCAGCTATGTAATGGAGGCAGAGAATGGTGTTTTTATTCTTAGAGAGTAGATTTATTAATATATGTAGCTTCAATTCACACTGTGTGAGGCACTGTTACATGCCTTCTCTTATTTAATCTTCAAAAAAATATAGTGAAGTAAGCTCCATTATTCCTGGTTTGCAAATGAGACAAATATAGGCCCAGAAAGGTTAAGTCGTGTCCCCATTAGTTTTATACATTAGTTGGTAGTGGAGCGAGAGTCCAACCCAGACCACAAGAACATTATCACAGATGTCCTAGATGACAGATTTTCTTCGAGCATAAATAGTTTATTTTGAAAAAGAGGAGAAAAGATAGGAAACATCTTGAGTCCAAATAAGGGAGCTGAGAGGAGGGCTGGGTGTCCAAGACCACTTTTAGGATGAGTTTTTGTTTTTTTTTTGTTTTGCTTCGCCTTAACATTAACATTGCGGCTATGTGCTGGAAAGGACATGCATTATTCATTCTTTTTTCATTATTTGAGAATGGTTGCAACCATTATGCAAAACCAATAAAAGGAAAATTTTTTTTAAAATGTCCTTTGGCACACGATGCCCAGCTGAGGAGCAGCACAGGTCTCATGAGAGAACAATATGCATTTTGCAAAATTTCTTAAGAGATGATTTATTCTTTTGGGAAAACAAAACAGGAAATTGAATTAAAAGGAGAAACATATTTAAATAAAGCTCAAGTGATGACATAACCAACTAAAGTCCAAAGTCACAACCTAGAATCAAGCATTGTGAGCTGCAAGAATTTTCTGGCATTGGCTGCCTAGTGTCCATAAATGAAGAGGTCTTTCACTATTTAATTGGTGTTGCATCATAATTTTTGAATACACAAAAACTAACTTCTTAAATTGGAAATATGGCCCTAAATACAAGGCTCTTGGCATATCTGTGCTGAAAACACTGAAATATTACCTTCATTCTGTTGTCATGAATTTTGGTGTCTATCTCTGGACTGATAGAGCTGCACCTTAGGGCACGTCGAGTGGGTATTCTTTCTTCCATGCTCAGTACTTCTTGGGCAGTTCGGAATTTTTTAAATGTCCGCTGCAAGAAAACAGTTACAATCAGAAGGAAAGAAAATCAAGAGTCACTTGCTATCATCAGTAGTAAATACATACATAAAAGATACACACTTTTTCCCTCATATTGTGTTCAGTGAAACACGTTTCAGGAAGAGAAAATGGATTCCTCATTTGAATCAGTATACTATATCTACAGCCTTTCTGTTTGTTTGTTCAAGGTTCTTGAACATCAGGAGGTAAAAGAAAGAAACTCTGGGTACTTGAGTATATTCAAATTCTGAATCTTCACTCAAACATTTATAAAAGAGGGTTTATATTTTTCATTAGTGATAAAACAATGCTCTTATAGCTGAAGAGGATGATTGTACATACTTTTCATTTTGTTCTTTGTTCTACAATATAAGTAAGTGAGTTAGATTATACAGTAACATACCCTGTATTTTACAGTGAGGATACTGAGACACTATGCTGTTTTTTAAGACAGCCATGCTCTTAACTACTACACTAATCTGCCTCTAAAAGAGGACCTAAAAACTATGTGGTCATTCAAGTGCAATGACATTGTCATTAACTCAATTTCAGCAAGAAATGTTTCCTGAACTTACTTGATTCTATTATTTTGTTGCAATGGGGTTAGGTTTACAAACAACACATATAAACTTTCTTGCTCAGTCCATTTTGTAATGAATGACACACTTTTCTGTAATGCCTCCCCAGATTTAGCAGTTTGGCTAAACACAACTAACCACTAACCATCAAGGAAGTCTATTTATTTTTTAATTTTTTCTATCAGATATAAAATCTCCTAGAGTAAGAGCTGTATCTTTTTTCTTTTGTATCTCTAGCACCTGTCGTGCAGTATATAATTTAAAAGAAAAAGTCATCTAAAAGAATCAGGATGTTAAGTAGAAACTATATATGACTTGATTTATTTTTATAAAGTTTTTATGTAGTGTATAGTAGATTATTTGTAACATAGCTACTGTAATTCTCCTCTAAGTATGTGTGCCTCAGGGCTTATCCAGCTGACTTTTATTGACCAATAGAATGCAGCAGAAGTGATGGGGTGTGATCCTAAGTCTCAAGAGGCCACACAGCTTTTGCTCCTGCACTCTTGGAACCTGGCTACCCGTCCAGACTATTCTGCTGGAGACATGTGGCTCAGCTGATAGTGACCACAACTCTAGAGACATCTTTGAAGACAAGTTAGCCCATAAAGCCCCAATTTAGCCACTGGATAACTGCTAACTGCAGCTTTAGAAGTGACCCTACATGACATAAGCAGAACTTCCCAGCTGAGCCCAGGCCAAATATGAGCAAATAAAATGGTTACGACTTTAAGTCATAAGTTTCGGGATTTTTTTTAATATCAATAGAGAACTGATACCTATGAGCTTATGAAAGCTGAATATTTTCATCTATCACATCCTTGATGTGAATAAAATCATACAATTTAATCATAAAAAAAAACAACTAGAAACATACAGTTGAGAAACCTCTTACAACTAAACACATATCCATCCCATGAGGTTCATCAAAAGCAATCAGCAGGGACACTGTTTCTCTATTTTTATTTTTCTTAGGGGAGTCAGTGATATGAAATTAACTTTACAGATTAACCTTCAGGCATTTCTTCAGAGACTGAGGACACTAGTTTGGTTAAGCCCTAAGTTTTATATTGTTTGGTAACATATTTAGTGAAATCGACTGACATTGTTTTTCTTTGGAATTTGACTTCTTACAATAATAGTTTCATGATTATAAACTTAGATTTGAAGAGCAGTCACTAGGATAGGAGTAACAGTATAATAAAACATGGGACGAAAGTCCTTCTGCCCATTAAGATATAGAGAGGTCAGGTCACAGGAAGGTGTGTAGGTATAAGAGAAGAGAAGGTTGGGCTAATTTGAAAGAATAATAACAACATTGACTGTGAGTAGAAAAAGATTATGAGCAGAAACCATGTGCTGGAAAGCTAAGGGTATTGTTCTAGGAGGAAGAAAAATAGGGTGTCCACATTTTGGAAGTTTTATAGATTTTCTTAGCCTGATTACTAAAGGCAGCAGAAAAATCACTCTCTTATTATAAAAACATTGCCAATATAACAATAAATATAATGCAATTACCTTATCATTGGCAGTGAGTAAAACACTTTGGACACATTATCTCCATTTTACATTTTATGCAGAAATATTATCACAGTTTTATAGATGAGTAAACTGAGGCTCAAGAAAGTCAAGTGACTTGCTAAGTTCATACAAGTTACCAAGGGATTACTTAAGGACTCAAACCCAGGCTATCTAACTTCAGAGCATCTTTATTTAATTACAATACTAGATTTATTATATTCCTTAGAAACTGAAATACAATGGAAGACCTGGGGAAGAAAAATGCCCAATGAGCTGTGACATCAAGCCATTATAGAACTGCAAGAAATTGTAACTTAAGGTTATTTTGCTCATATCTTTACCATCATGCCACCTAAGTCATTTCAGATGAAAATGTAACTTGTTATGAGGAAGAAATTAATTCTCTCTAGTACTTTTTTTTTCCCTTCACAATACCAAGTGGATAGCTTTACTTAAAAAATCATTTTTCCTAAACTAAAACAATATTATTTCCACTTAGGATTTGTCATTGTATAGAAATATGTTTTGTTCATTGTGTAGACTGTAATCAAGATTGAAACAAATTCAAAAATCTGTCCCAGGGATATTGTTCAAAAATGCCAACAGATATGAATTCTCTAATAACAGGACTACTGTTAGATATGTTTTCTACTCACAGTGAAATTGGGAAGATTTTATACCTGAGAAAGCAAATTAAGAAAATAAACCGCTTCCTGAACTATCTCCACTAAGAGAACTCTCCATAGAATACCAAATACGTTTAATTCTTTTTGTAATGCAGCTGCAGGGTATAGTGTTCTGTTATAAACCTCTTGAATAGAAAGTCACATAAATATAAATACAGAGCTGTTACAGATGTCAGACGAATAAGCTGGGTAGAAAACCTTTCTGAACCCCTGTTTACACAACACCAAATAAAGCTGTGAAATCAAACCACTTTAGAGCTCATGAATGATAGTGGAGTTTGGGTAGCTCTGAGAGGTTTTCCCCTACAAATTTCCTTTTAAATTGACATTGCCCACAAAGTTAGGAAAGGTTTCCAATGTAAAAACAGCTACTAATTGAGGTGCTCATGCCCCAACCTGAAAGCAAATCTCTCCTGTAATAGATCCTAAGATATAAAAGGGATAGGATATATGGTATTAATTAATTGATTCAGGATTCCCCGCTAGCATGCCTTTGACATCTACTATCTTTTTTCTCTCTCTCTGTTAGGTTTTTAATTGCTCCCCTAGGCAAGTACAGACAACTATAGACAGGAACAAAGGAGGGAATACAACTAAGGCCATCTGAAGGTCTTCCGTCATGTCATGCAGTGACATCTGTATGATTGAAATAAACCAGACTGCTACTCGTGTGGTGACCACTTCAGGTTATCTTAATAAAATGAGATCGCAAAAGGGTCTTTCATTACCAGGTGTACTTGACAACCTTGACTGTGGAGTTCTGGCTGACCCAGCTCAATTTTTCAGTTCCTGTCTTAGCTGGCTTTTAAATTTTTCTTACCAAATTTTGTTTCAGTTTGAGTAATCTTTGATCATTTAGAATATATTGTTTAAAATGTTCCTATCAGACAGGAAAACATGTTTTGGGAACATCTTTCTCACATCATGTTCTCTTTGGCGATTGTTTGGTGAGGAAAGCAAGCAAGCAAGCAAGCAAATTGAACCTGGACTCTCTTTGTTTCACATTGAAGAGGTGGGAAACTCAGAAGAAAGGAGATGAAAGCCTAAGATGCTATGTTTTCTCACCAGCGTGGATAGTGAAATGCACAGAACCCCATTGTTTACAATATCTCTGGGCTGTGAAGCAGCCGTGATTGCAGCTGGCTGGGGCAAACTGAAAGGGTAGCATCACCAAAACCCAACTCATTTTCGATAAACACAAATCCTTTTCACTGCCTGTGGACAAAATTACTGACTGACATGCTAAACCTATTAAATACGTATTTTGCAAATTTTGAAATGAGGAAAAATGCTACATAAAAATTTTTACAGATGCTGAATGATTGTAAACGTGGTTAGAGATGTGGGACTCGCTCCAACTTTGTTCTTCCGTGGATTGCTATTAGCTTACATTTGAAATCTCTGTTGGCCACGTATTTCACATTGTTCTTCCAAATGTAATCATTTCTCTCTTTTATCTGATCTCCTACAGTCCCTCTGTTTTCAGCAATATCTGACAGCAATTCCCAAAGATCCAATATAGTCCATTCTAATATCCTTATGTGTACTCTCTTCTCTCTTTGAAATCTAATACCTTAGCAGTGAAATAATTTATTGTGCTTTATTTAGACTTTTATTTTTTGCATGTGTTTTGATACTATCCTTTTGAAAGGGGTTATTTGGAAATTTAAACCAACTGTTCACCAAAAGTTATGAAAGTATGATTAAGAATTTTTCTCTCTTTTTAAATCCCCTTTAAACCTTCATTTTTTGATGTGTGCTATGTCAAATGCCACAAAGTCCATGGGTCTGGCAATGATGGGAAAATGAAGATGAATGCTTCTTAGAGCCCTAGCTAATGGGTAAAGCCATAGAGAAGATCCAATGAGTCAAAAAAATCAGTGACATTTTCTTTTTCTCAGTAGCCCTTAGATTATGTGGGTATCAGAAGCTGGAGATGTGTAATGCATTGAATACGACCTTCTGGTCAAACGACTATGCCACCATTGTACTTTCTAATAAATAAATGAAAACTACTTGGTTCCAAATTGCATATACTGTATTTCTATTCATCATGAGTCTTGAAGACATGCATTTTATAAGCATTATCTTAGAATAAGTTTGTATAGGTACAGTATAGTAATATATGCATTGTTAAATTAAAGAGAAAACTTGTTCCAGTGAAATAGTTGGCAGAAAACTACAAAACTTGATAGGAAATTATGCCTTTAGTGAAAAAGAAAAAGCAGATACAGAAATCAAGCCATCAGGCCTCTGAGCAGCATATAGCAATATTCATCCACTTCCAGTATTTAAGATCACTTCATTCTCATATCGCCATTCTCTTCTTTGCTCTTCCCTTTTACTCAAGAAAATTGTCCCTTGGTTGTGCCAAAAATTTGAGGCAAGAATGAAAAATATTTTACTTTATTGCTAACCTGTGAAAATGTGTTTTTTTGCCAGTGTTGTGGTGGTTGGGATTTTTTTTCTTTCTTTCTTACATAGCACTATTCCTGGCAGGATTGATCTTGATGTACAAATAAAATTCCATCATAAATAAGTAAACTATGGTTAGAATAAATAAGTAAAATTGGTTTGGAGTCTGGAAAAACCTATTTCTTATGCTTCTGCTCATGCAAGATATACTTTTCATTGCTTATTACTGAAGGTCATTCCTCACCACCGGAGTGAGCAAGCAAAGGGAATACCCAGAAAAGAAAACAAGCTTTCATTCTTTTTTATTTTGAGACAGAGCCTTGCTGTGTTACCCAGGCTAGAGTGCAGTATCGTGATCATGGCTCTCTGTAACCTTGACCTTCTAGGTTCGAGTAATCCTCCCAACTCAGTCTCCCAAGTATCTGAGACTACAGGTTTGCACTGCCATATCTAGCTATTTTTTTAAAATTGGGGAAGTGAGGGGCTTTCTTTCCTGTTTTGGAAAGAGGAGTTCTCACTATGTTGCTCAGGCTGTTCTTGAACTCCTGGCTTCAAGTGATCCTCCTACCTTGGCTTCCCAAATTGTTGGGATTACAAGTGTGACCCACAACACCAGACCTCTATTCTTCTCTAACCAAGATATGAACATATGAATCAAGCAGTCTCTGTAAGTACTGCCTGCAGTCCTGAGCATCTTAAAGATAGCTACAGGATGCTCACTCTGTCAACAGAATTTTATCTGTAAAGACCATGTCTTTTCCATATAGATATGAGTGACCATACTCATACATTCAATAAAAGCATATTAAATGTTGCAGGTGCTCTGGATACAAAGAGTGTACAAATCAAAGATAGCTGTCTTCACTCAGCTATTCACATTTGCATAATGTTTAGTGCTTTAAATTGTTGGACCAACCAATTAATTATATGATCTTGATTAAACCTAAATTATGTACCAAAGTTATATTAAAGTTATGTTACTCTATTAGGTATTAGGACGCAACGATTTGATCCTACTTCTCAAGGAGCTCTCAGTCTAACAGTGAAAAAAGACATCTAAGCCAATACATATGATAAGTTATTATAATAACTCAGATGAACCACAGAGAGTGAATACTCAATACTAGTGGGCCACTTAAGTTTGGTAGTCCGTGTTTTGTTATCTCCAATGGCCAATATTTTCTCTAGATTTGCCATAACAGAAGTTGGCACCAACTAGATGTGATCTCCCTTTTCTTACGTGCTTACCTATGCTTTACAAAATCTGCACTGTGAACATTAGTTGTCTATGTCAAATTTAGTTCATCTCATAAATTCAGACTTTGACAGTTCAAAAATTGTGATGCACCAGACACTTGCTATCATAATTACTCTGGAGATTAAAGCAGATCAGTCTTGGTTCTCATACACTAAAGTTTAGTTATTAAAGGACAAAATTTGTCTTAACAGATATGTTTTTAGCAGCACGGAATTCTCATAATCTGGAGCCCAGAGATGGCTTTGTTATGTGAGCACCAGTATGAATTAGACATAGGATAGATTGAGGCAAGCAAGAATGAACATTTTAAACAAACAAAAATCAGCAAGTGTGATGGCAATGCTTAAATAAAAGCTATTCTGAAGATATAGATTCTTCTGGAAAAAATAAAACAGGATTAACATTGCTTTTATGGCATTTGATATGCAGCTGTACAAAGCTCTCCCTGATCATGTTTGGATGAGATATTCCTTCTAAGAGCTATTGTGGCACCACATGTATGCCTTAGACTAATACCACATGACACTGAAATTCCATGCTTCTATGTCTGTGTCTCCAGCTAGAGTGCAAACAATGAGGGACCAGTGATATCTGGTTCTGGCTGTGCACATAGTAGGCACTCAATATTTTTTTAGTTTGAATTGACTCACAGGCACAAGTTCCAGCCAAATGTTTAATTATTATTTCATCAACCTATATGACAATTTCCTTCATCATAATAAAGAAAGGAATAAATTGGACTCCAAGATTACTTTGACAAGGGGTGATACTACACTAAAAAGTCCTGCTAGGGCATAACACTAAAAAGTTTTAGTATGATGAAGACTATGTTTTTCTTTTTAAAAACAGATATTGCTTAATCTTGATGCTTGTAAACTTGTCATTCAAAGGGCCTTATGAGTTCATGCTAATATTGAGACATCAAAAAATAAATCTGAAATGTTTGCCACGTTTGAGGCAAAGTGAATGTACCAAGCATTGGCAGGGAGGAAATGCCATCTCTGGTCACCTTGTAGACTGCTGATCTCTCAAGATCTGTCCAAGGATAAAAATCAAAACAGTTTCCAACAGGGCTCTGTTTAGTGGTCAAATTCTTGAATATTTCATCTTGTCACAATTTTGATCCACATTCTATCTAGAAAATGATCTCAAAAGTTTTCTTTGTTTTTTTTTCTTTCTGCAAAATGGCAGAATTATTTTTGCTTAGCTTGGAGCAGCACAACTTAGTATTTTTCCTTAAAATTTTTGATAGATTTTTTAAAAAAGTCTCCTTTGTAATGTCCTTACCTTCCTTCAAGTAAAATCAGTGGATAAAGGAAGAATAAATGACAATCTGTACATTTATTTGTGAAGAAAGAACTGATTGAATATATTCTAGTTATGAGAGAGCAAAAAGAATTGCCATTGTAAAAAAGAATCTAAAATGAATAAAACAGGAATCTTTTTTAAGAAGCTCACAATCTAATCAAGATTATATACAGGCAAACATTATATTGCAATATTATTTGTAATAAAAAATAATTATGATTATTCTGAGTAGCTATATTGTAATTCATTTATTCAATAAGTATTTATTCAGCATTTACTCTGCTAGACATGAGAGTAGGCACCAGGAATGTAATAGCAAACAAGACTCAGCTTACTACCCTCATGGAGCTTGCATTCAAGTGGGAAAACAGACAATAAATTAATGAACACATTAAATAATAAAATATCTATAATAATACAGAAGGTGATTTGTTCTGAAAAGGAAAGAAGACGGAGCTGTGATAGAAATGGTAGAGTTTACCATCACAGAGAATTCACCATCACAGAGAATTTACCATCACAGAGGTGTGATCATGAAGACCCCTCTAACTGCGTAACACTCAAGCTAATACCTGAAGAAGACATGTCAGTCACGCAAAAGAGTTAGGGAAAGGATGCTACTGGAAGAAAGGACTGCTAACGTTAAGGGTTACAGGTGTGATTCCATTCAAATGTCACATTCTAGGGTCATAGATGGAGCTGGAACAGAAAAGCAAGTACTGCATGTTCTCACTTCTAAGGGGGAACTCAGTGATGAGAACACATGAACACATAGAAAGGAACAATACACACTGCGGCCTATCAGAGGGTGGAGGGCAGGAGGAGGGAGAGGATCAGGGAAAAAACTAATGGACACTCTGCTTAATACCTGGGTGATAAGATAATCTGCACAACAAACCCCCAAGACACAAGTTTCCATACATCACAAACCTGAACTTGTACCCCTGAACTTTAAATATAAGTTTAAAAAAAAAAAAAAAAGCTTGCCTGAAACCCTCCAGGCAAAGCAGCAGAGTGAGTGCTCCTTTCCTGGTACTTGATTACATCATAAATCATGCTGCTTTGAACCATTCTACATTATGTTGAATTATTTGTGTAGAAGCCTGATTTATCACTAGGCTAGGTTTTCATTCACCATTGATTTACTGTACCTATGAAAATACTGTACCTATGGCAATATGTGTCACAATGTTTTTTGGGATTTTCTTTTTCCTGCTATCAGGTTTGGATACAGACCAAGGGGAGGATATGAGAATGGTGCAGACTCTCTTGCATAATGTCAATGGAATAATTAATCCATGTAGTGTGAACATTTTCTTATTTATCCCACACACTGAGGGTAGAATAGAATTACTTTTCCCTTCTACTCTTCTTCACCAAAAAAGAATCTATCATAACCTGGGCCATTGCAGTTGGGAGCCATGGGGGCAGAACTGATAATCACACAGAGAAGAAGATGGAAACTCAGGGGTGAGAAACAAAAAGAACCTAGAGTAGGTGAAAGAATAGAGGAAGAGAAAGAAGATAAGTGGGAACAAAACTCTGTACCTTAAATGACAAGAATGCCTTTGAGAATGGAGGATTCAGGTTCTGAATATGTAAAAGAATCTGATCAGTTACCAAAATCCCCAAATTGTCTTGAGAATTTTGTTATATATTTGTTATAATTTTGCTATAAGAATTCTGTTATATAATTCCCAATTGGAGAACCTACACAAAATTCTGACATCAAAACTTTTTTGTTATAAGAATTCTTCTTTTGTTATAAGAATTTTGTATAATCTCTCCTATTGGGAAGTATATGAACCCAATCTGCATAGTTGGACAATTTTATATAAACTCTATGTGTGTTTTCTCTATTTCTTTTTTTGCTTATAGTTTTTTAAATTGTACTTTAGGTTCTGAGGTACATGTGCAGATCATGCAGGGTTGTTGCATAGGTATATACATGGCAAGGTGGTTTGCTGCCTCCATCCCGCCCCCGCCTACCCCCCGCCATCAACTATATCTGGCATTCCTCCCCATGTTATCTCTCCCTAACCTCCTCACCCTCCCCCAGCTAGTTTGGAATATTTGAGCCTTAGGTAGCCCTACCCTTATCTATCAAAGATAGAAGCAAATGATGGGTTTGTAAAAAGTAGGGGTTCAGTGATTTCTCAGTGAATGTTAAACAAATAAAATTCAAACAAAAGTGATTTCATTATTATTCTAATTCTATTGCATGGTATGAAATAAAATTAGCTTTTTCAATCCAGACTCCTGTAACTGGAGGGAGTAAATACACACCGATTATAAAAACATGGGGGAGAAAAGGCAGACAATATTCTATAATAAAATAAAACTTGCATACAAAGAATTAACTAGTTTGGATACAATGTTTAAGTCTCAAAAGCAAAGTATGGGGAAATATAAAATGTCTAGAATAATTTAAATTGTGAGGAAAAACTTTCTTTAGAATGTCTCAAGGGGCTCTTCATAGGCAGGAGGGTATGGTACTAATATTAGGAAAACCAGTGATGAATTACATATTTTTGCACACCTTGCAGGGGTTACTTTTCTAAAAAGTACCATAACTGACAAAATTATTTTTCAAGATCAATGCCCTACAGAAAACTTACAAAAGTCAACAAAAATGGCATTGTATTTTTATACACCATCATAAAAGCTCAAGAAGCTCTGCTTCTAAAACAAACTGAATATCCTAAAATCAAAACAAATGCTTTACTTGGTACCTAATGTTAATCAAGATAGGCTAAATCATGCTGTAGTAACAATCACTTCCAAATACCAGTGGCTAACCACACAAAGCTTACTCCTCAATCATGGTGGGTTTGGTTCTGGTAATAACTCTTATTGGAGTAATCCTCCAGGAGGTAATGTTTGCAAACACAAAATATAAAGAATAAATACCTTGAGGCACGTGAAAGTGACAAAACCAGGCAAGTACCCGAGAAAGGTCAACACTAGGAAGAAGAGAACAGCACTGGGTATGTTTCTGAATTTTAAAAGAACTGTAGCCTGATGGCAGGTCCTAATTTGATCTCTCAGGGCTGAGAAAATGGATACATAAATCATTTGTCTACGTAGCTTCAAGAACCAGGCTCCAAGAAGCATAGCAAAGGCTAAAAGAACAGAAATGAGAGTCTGTTATTGTTAAGTACAGGGGAGACAGAGTTTGTATTTTGAGTTCAGCCAACTTAATTGTCTTCTATAAACAAATGAATACTCTTTGAAGGAAATAACAATTGAGTGTCTTCAGAATGAAACATTCACAATATCTAGAACAGATACAAAATTATTTTACATTCAAATAAAACCCAGAAAACAACCCAAATTTAAAATTAGCAGGCAAACATTTTAAAATAGCTACTACAACTATGCTTAAGAATATAAAGAAAAATAGGCTCATAATCAATTAAAATCTGCAAAACTCTAACAGAGAAGTAGAAACTGTAACAGAAAAAAACCAGTGGAACTTCTAGAACTAAAAAATATAATATCTGGAATAAAAAAAAGTTCCCTGGCTGGGCTTAATAGCAGATTGGAAATGACAGAGCAAAAAGATAGTAAATATGAAAATAGATGAACAGAAATTATCCAAACTTAACAACAGGGAAAACAACATGTTTTTAAAAGAATGAAAAAGTCTTAGGGACCTTTTGAACAAATTTCAAGAGGTAATTATAACCCCATAAGAAAAGATAGATAATAGCAGAGAATAAATTTTTGAGGAAAAAACTACTGAAATTTTATAAATTAATGAAAATTAAAATAAATTAATTTCAGATTCAAAAATTTTTATGTTTAAGACAGATATATATGCAAATAAAATTGACTAAGCACATTAAGGTCAAACTGCTCAAAACCAAATATAAAGAAAAAGTCTTGAAAATAGGCAGAGGAAAAAAGATACATTACATATAAGAGAGCAAATATTTAAAACTATTTGTAACTTCTCATCAGTCACAATGGAGGCCAGAAAACAGTAGAACAACATCTTTAATGGCAAAATAGAGAAAAATAAAGGGAGATAATCTCTCAACCCAGAAATGTTTATAGAAATTTTTATAAGATAATTTTTCACCAGCAAAGCTATACCCCAAAAAGTAATAAAGGGGATACTTCAGGCTAAAGAAAAATGATGCCAGATAAAAACTCAGACCTTTAAAAAAGAATAAAGATCCCTAGAAATCATAAATATAAAACTCTACATTTTACTCTTAACTTTTTTTAAATACAAATTTTAAAGCAAAAATGAATAATTTATTGTGGCATTTTATAATATATGTACATGCAATACATGTGACAAATTTAGCATATATAATAAGAGAAGAAAAGAGGTAAATAGCCATGTATGGTTGCAAGTTTGTTATATTTTGTAGGAAGTGATGCACTATTAATACTACATAGACTGTAAAACTGAAAGATGTATATTATAATCTCTTAATCATTAAAAATTGATGCAAAGAAGTATAGTTAAAATGCCAGTAGATAAATTTAATAGAATTTTAAAAACATTCTGTTAATCTAAAATAAGTCAGGGTAGAAGAAACTGAGGAACAAAAATTGAAGGGACAACTAGAAAACAAATGTTGTTAGACCTAAAACCAACTATCTCAAAAATGATATTAAGTATAAATGCTCTAACACTCCAAGCAAAAAGCAGAGATTGTTCAATAAAATTTTTAAAGGGAATACTCAACTACATTCTATCAATAAGACGTGTATTTTAAATGTAAAGCTACAAATACATTGAAAGCACACAAGAAGGCCAAAATGGCTATATCAAGATCAGACAAAGAATACTCCAAGACAAAGAGGTAACCAGAGACAGGGATATTTCATAATAATGCAAGGATCACTTCCTCTGCATAATTCACCAGCATAACAATCATAGATATATATATATTAATATCTACCTAATCATAGAACTTCAAAATATATGAAATGAAAATTAGTAGAATTAAACGGAGAAATAGAAAAATCCAGTATTGTAGTGAAAGACTTTAGGAGCCTTATCTAAGCAATCAATAGAACAACTTGAGAAAAAAAAATATTAAAGAAATAGAATATTTCAATGAACAATGCCATCAACCTTTTTGACCTAATTGATATTCATAAAGCATTCCAGCCAACAACTACAAAGTGCATTTTCTTTTCAAGGCACATGGAACATTAAATGCTTATATTCAAAAAGAAGGCCTAAAATCAATGACCAGAATAGTCTTTAAAAGCTCTTTCAATTCAGGAATCTGGAAAAAAAAATATCCAAAATAAGTAGTAAGGAAGAAATGATAAATATGAGTAAAAAACAATGAAAACTATAAAAGACTAAAAAGAGAGATAAATTGACAAAGTTCCTGTATAAACATATTGGTTAGTAACTGACTGAATTAAGACTTGTTGAGACAAAATGAGCCAGAGAATGAAGTCCTGAAATACACAATGTGAAGATAAGTAATACTTTAATTTCAAGATGTTCCTATATCAGACCAAGTTCATCCTATATCTGACTGACTCCTTTCGACAAAGAAAACAGCAGAACCAAATGGCTTTCCTCTTGGATTATATTCCTCATTCACGTGAAACCTGCTGTAGTAGGTTTAGGTAACTTTCCAGGATGACTTTTTCCATGACTCAATAATGCAGCCTATGTTATGTCTCTACCATCTCAATAAAAGACCTCCTGGATCACTGAGGAGGAGAAAAAGAAAGATTGAATCTCCTTTTCATAGTCTCATTCTGGAAGTGACTCTTATCACTCTTATTCACAGTTTATTGGCTATAACTCATCATTTGACTTTACTTACCTTCAAGGAATTAAAAAATGTAGTTTTTAAAAAAAAATATTTCTAGGAGTGAGGACAACAAAACAGGATTGGCTGAACATTTAGCAATGCTGCTTACAGAGAACTCTTTTCTATTATCATTTTTGTCAATTGGTCAGAAAGTATCTTAATAGGTTAAACCAACATTTTTTTAAAGAAATTTATTTGGACTGGACTCTGAAATTTGTATATTGTTTTCCAGTTAGCCTTCTTACTATTTTTATTTTTGTAAGTCCCTCAAAATATCTGATCATTTAAAAAATCATATTACTTAAGGGTAATTTTGCTGAGTTTGAACTTCCAGTCTTGTATCTATATTCTTAAAGAATGAGGCATAAAAAATATCTACTCTCTGTTTGCAATACTTCCAAGGACCTACTTGAGTTCAGTGATGAAAAGGGAAGGATGTGCAGCAAGCATTTTTTCCCTGTTCTTTTAAGTAAACAGAATAAAATCAAATTTAATATACAGATACAAAAAGTTTTGTCTTTAAATTATAGTTGGTAAATCCATTGTTAGCAAATGAGCACTGTGTTCTGAAGATTGAACGGGAGCCTTAGTTGAGAGTTTGTGTAGTCACTCTGCTTCTGAAAAGGCTTCAGGAAAAACCATTGTTTGCTGTAAGTACAATCCCACTGAAGAAGGCATTGAAATCAAATGTGTGTGAGAGTCAGCCTGGGTTGCGATTTGTGATTTGATTCTTTAGAAACCTTTAATCTGAGAAAAATAAATCTTTGCAGCTAGTCCTCCATACATTTATACTACATCTACAGAATAGTAACAAGCCCTAAGCAGGAAGAAAGGCATTGAGCAGGGCAGGGTGGACATCATCGGCTAGAGTGGCCAAGTTCAGAGGAGAAAAGTAATGGGGGAACTCAGAGCTCTGCCTTTCAAGTCCAACAAACAGCAGTTGAAATCTTGTCCCTTCCTCTGAGTAGCTTTGTTAGCTGGGAACAATTATTCCACTTTTGGAGGCTCAGTTTCTACCTCTCCAAAATGGTAATAGTCATATTTATTTAATAAGACCATGATGCGGCTTGACTGTGACTGTGTCTGGGACATAGGAAATGGTAAAAAAATCTAGTGTTGTTTATTGCTAAGAGGGCAGGGGGATTCAGAAAGCTTTTGGCTGAAAAATGTTTTAGAGTTGTGGTGACCTAATTATAGTCACAATTTATTTCACTCCATTTAATATAAATGGTCGTCACCAGAAGCAAACAAGATTATATTATACTTTTTGTAGTTTTTCCTATTTCTAATTTATTTACACTTTTAATGCACACACACACTCACAGAGAGAGAGAGAGAGAGAGAGAGAGAGAGAAAGAGAGAGTTCTCCATCTTTTTTCTTTCTCTTTGTTGGTTAGCACATAATTGAACTGAGACTTGTTGAGACAAAATGAGACAGAGTGAAGTCCTGAAATAAACAGTGTGAACATCAGTAATGCTTTAATTTCCATGTTTTATGGTTATGCAAGCCCATTGCCTTGGAATTTCAACATAACCTTGAACCATCACCAACTTTAATTTTCTTCACACTTCAACCAGTAGTAATTGGGCCCTCCCTCCCTCCTGCTGCTGCTGTTGGCATTTTTGTTATTGCCTTTCCTTCGCTTTCATTGACTTTGTTTAATTCTTTTTGGCAGCTGCGAGAGCTGGACGCCAAACCCCTGTGCTTGTCACATCAGAGCTATGACTCCCACTCTTGCTGCATGGTGGGCTGAACTGTGCCTCTTATTCTTAAAGAAAGAAGCCTTGGTGAGATCTCTGGACTTACCAAGAGCCTTTCCCTCAAATTGCCATTGGGAGCAGGGGCTTTAGCGTCCAGTACAACTGGATTCAAATTCTGGCTCAGCATCCTATTAGTGGAGCAATATTAGGCAAGTTGTATGATCTTTGGGAGCCTCAGCTTCCTCTTTTCTAAATTGAAGATAAAAATAGTACTTGCCTCAAAGAGTTGTTTGGGATTAAACTAACTAGCATAGGTAAAGTGTGCCTGGATGGATTAAGCTCAATAAATGTTAGCTACTACTATTTCCCTTTTCCACGATGAGCTAGCTGCCCCCTTCAATGCATCCTTATTTGCAGTGTTTGGACACTCATGAATAGCTTTTCATGGTGGATCTAGAGGGCTCTGGGGTCATTCTTAGCACAGTGCTGAGATTTACTCCCATATGTATAGTGTGTCCTCGGGTTGTCATAACAAAGTACCACTAACTAGGTGGCTTAAAACAGAAGAAATCTAATTTAACAATTCTGAAGACACAAAGTGCAAAATTAAGAGGGCAGCAGGGCCATGCTCCCTCTGAAACCTGTTGAAGAGAATCCTTGTCTCTTCTTAGCTTTTGTTGTTTGCCAGAAATCCTTGGTGTTCTTTGACTTTCAGCAGCATTACTCCAATATTGGCTTCTATTGCCATGTAGCCATCTTCTCCCCCTGTGTCTCTGTGCCTTCACATGGCATTCTCTTATTTGGGTGTCTCCCTCTCCTCTTCTTATAAGAACACTCTTCATAATGGATTAAGGGTAAACTCTACTGCAGTATGACCCTATCTTAACCAATTATATCACTAATAATTCTATTTCTACTAAGGGTACTCTCTGAGATTCTGGGGGTTAAGATGTCAACATATTTCAGGGGAGAAAATTCAACTCATAACATGTGGGCTCTTTTTGTTTTGACCAGTGCCACTTATCATTTGCATCTGCTCATGCTTCATGGTAGGTGAGTTGCTGTCAGGATGTGGTAACGGGAAGTGGCTTGTGTGGGCTTCTGGTTGGCTCCACTAGAAAGAACTGTATTGGGTTAGCACCAGAACAGTTATTCTTAAACTTGGGAAGACATTGGAATTGGCTGGGGAGTTTACAATGCCTAGGTCCCACCCTGAGTGATTCTAATTTGGTCTGAGATGAAGCCTAGGTATTAGGATTTTCAAAAGCTTCCTAGGTGATTGCAATGTTTAGGCATGTCTGAGAGCCACTGGACTAGAAAAACTGAAAGCTAGTGGTGGCAGCTTTTCCGCTTCATTTAAGTAACCCAAATTGAAAAAAATAGGCCTGTATTTGCTTATCCAAAATCCTTAATATCATATGTATTTGGGGGAGTTCATATTTAGGATTCTTTTTGTAGAATTTTAAAAAGTAATACAGAGTATACATAGTAGCTTATATAGTATATAAAACTCCTAGTGGTGGAATCAGGATAGTGCCCCTAATCAAACAATATTTTTGTAGTGAAACATGTAAACATTTATATTATAAAGAAAACTATGTCAGTTCAAGTCAGGTTTTGACACCAAAGGATAATTGGTATCATGCTTAGACCAAAAAAAAAAATCAGTTTTTTATAGATTCTGGAATTGAGGATAAGGAGTTGTGGATGTAATTATAAAGCTCATCATTACAGAGCCCAATTATTATGTATCAATACTGTATTCTTGGCTGAAGTAGTCGTAGGTGTAAGTAAAGAAAGAGTTCTGCTGTGGGGCCAGAAAAGTCACTACTGATCACCTGGTTTCTTCTAGAAGAACCTACTCCCAAAGCCATTTTCACCTCTGCAGGTTTATGTTAGTTATTTTCAAACTTACCACCAAAGCAACAAAGAAACTTCAAGTGTTGATTTCTGGTGTTGCCTCATTTGAAACCTCTACTAGATTGAATTACGTTTCCCCCAAATTCATACCTTTCCCCAGATTTGAGAATGTGAACTTATTTGGAAATAGAGTTGTAGAAGGTAAAATTTCAGATGAGGACATATTAGAAAAGAGTGAGTCTTTAATCCAATATAATAATCATCCTTATAAGAAGAAGAGAAAAGACACAGAGATAGAAACATCCAGAGGGAAGGTAATGTGAAAATACAAGGAAATCACCATATGATGATGGAGACAGGATTGGGTTGCACAGCTGCAAGCCAAGGAAGGCCAAGGATTGTTGGTAACACCAGAAACTAAGAGAAGGGCGTGGAGGAGGTTCTCCCTTAGAGCCTTCAGAGAAAGCATGGATCTGCTGACTCAGATTTTGGACTTCTATCCTCTTGAATGGTGAGAGAATAAATTTCCATTCTCTTAAGCCACCAAATTTGCAGTAATTTGTTATGGCAGCCCTGGGGAAATAATATAAAATCCTAAGAATCATACTCATAAGGGAAAGAAAACCTAGCTTGTGCTTTGCTTGATAAGACTCTTCTTTACTATTATTCTTCGATAAGCTGCACAATGAGAATAATCATAATACAATTATTATTTGTGTGTGTGGAGTTGGGGGTGGGAGAGAGAGAATGGGGGTATATTTTCCTCCAATAGGGAAAAAAGTAGGTCATAAGGGACTCTAGGACCCTAGAAATATTTATTACTCCAAGACATATTTTTTAAAGTAGTATTTCCCTTAGTTTCGAACTGCAGTGAAACCAGAAAAAAGATCATAGGAGTGTTTGTGTAATCCAAGAAAAGAATTCATCCCAAAGCTGTTTACTGAACTGATCAGTATGAGTAAGTCACAGGGACAGATGATTGTCAATGTAGAATGTATAAGAAGGGGAATAGATAAACAAAGAAGAAAGCAATCATTCTCTGAGCTAATGGTTATGTATCTCAGTAACATTGGACAGGTAAAGTGACTAATTGAAAGAGATGGATGAAAATAACACAGATAAAGGAAAACCTGGTAATGTATTTATATTAAGCGACATAAGTCAAAGCTACATCAGTTGACCTTTCCACCTTCCTCAATCTATGCCTCTCAATAACACATACACACTTCACTACACATTTTAGAATTCCTGTCACCAACACCCAACAGTCATAAACTCTCTAAAATTCTCCACTGCCTTCTCTTTCTAAGGGACAGGAGAGTGCACTGATCATGTTAAATCTGTATGTAACATGAATGAGTGGATTAGGGTTAGGAGGGTCTTTTATATCAGGCACAAGATGAGTTCTGAGAGCAAGTCACTCCAATAACTGATAGGCCTGATTTCCACCCTTAAGGAGCATCTCTCCACTTTTAGACATATTATTTGCATTAAAAAGTAACTTAAGAATGCTTACAAAGTCACATAATGCCAAGTATTTAACTGTACTTTGCAGCTTTGCAAGTATTTCCCGTGTTATTTAATTTGATTTCTAATAAGAAAGGTAAAATTATTATTATTCACTTAATATATGAGGAAGGTAGATGACTTGCCACAACTGGCAAGTGACAGAGAACAGTCTTGGAACCAGGTTTTGTGACTTCAGATCCCAGCTTTTAGCTTTTAGCAATTTTACCAATAACTCCACATAGAGAAACACATTGGTATAAGAGGTGAACTCTATAACTTTGGATTTAAGAGGTTGGATTTCAGAATTAGACACGTAGGTTTGAAAAATAGTTCAGTCTCTTAACTTCCTGGGTAACTTCAAGCAGGTTATTTAATTTATTTCAGTGTGTTTTCTCAGCAGCAAAGTGAGGTGTCTTTTATTTACCCAAAGATGTTGGTAAGGATTAATGACCCAATAACCACAAAGCTTGATGAATGGAGGATGGCACAGTATTAATAATTGAAAAGTAACGTGGAAACATTTTAGAGGCATTGAGTATATACAAAATAGCTAGGTGAGATACACTGGGACAGAAAGCCTGTTGTTCCTCCTTCTGTGGCATCCATTACCAGATATTTGCTTTCATCTTGGCCTCAACAAATGCTCTCTTGCCCACTTTACCATCTAATTTGGAGAGAGGAGGGGGTTTGAGATAAGATATAGAAGTATGAGTATCTGTATAGAGTTATTAAAGTGTTGTTATTGTCATCCCAGCCCTGCAATCATTCATGTGCAGGTGACCAAGAAATAGCAGTTCTTCCAGGGTAGCATCAGGGAGGATGCCCTCAATTTCTCCAGTGACTTCTGTAATCAATAGCTCTGTCTGAAACTGAAGGTTGTATTTGGGTGAAAGTTACTCTCTAATTACTAAATTTGCTACTTATCACAGGATATGTGACTTGCTAATAGGAAATAATAAATAACCATGGTCATGATAAATCATTTCCTGAAACGTTAATTGCAAAGAAGAAAACTGCCCAGTGAAAGAAAGTGATCTACTCAAAGAAGATTAGGTTCCTGGCCTAATTGATGAAATGATTAACTTGGAGTTTCAGGTAGTGTGGTACCTATCTCCAGCAGGTAGAGGAAAGCATTCCACAGATGCCTTCAAGGTGGAGACCTCCATTTTGGGACAAACAAAATTAATGATCAGGGGATTTCCAAGGGCAGTTAGCCAGTCTTGGTCAGATGAAAAAAAAAAGTAAACATAGAAATGGAGAAGTAAGATACAAAGCACAGATACTACATAGTTGATGAATGTGCAAAAAAAAAAAAAAAGGTTTAGGAAATGCTGCCAGAGTATTTTTTGAAAGCTAAAGACAAAAAAATGACAGTGGTTTTCTTTTCTTTTCTTTTCTTTTTTTCTTTTCTTTTTTTTTTTTTTTTTTGGCTAAGGAGGGTTAAACCAGTACAAAAGAAACCATGATATGACTCAGGGCAGGGAAAAGAAGGGTAAGGAGAGGAAGGGAGTCATTTATATTATCTGTCGGCAGAGTGAGGCATGAAAGAGCACAATCTCTAGACTGAACACTGTTTTGAGAGGAGGATTAACTAGGAGGAAACATTTCTGAGAGAGCCATGGGGCCTGTACCAGCAGGAAGAAAAGGAGGTGGTTCTGGCAACTGAAAGAATGAAAAGCTAATTATGCATTTAACATACAATAATCTCTGTTTTCATCTTTCAATTAGAGGGAGGGAAAACCTTTTTGAGTTGTTGGAATGTGTGTCTTAAAGAATGTTTAAAGATACAGAGATGCTTGGGCCCATGAACAGCTTCTAGCATATTTTTGTGCAAATTTAAAGAAGGTATCTCTTCTGGGGGTCCACAGCCCCTTGGGCACACCATTGGCTTGCCTTGGTTAATTCTTGGCACTCCTGCTCAAAGAAGTCAGAAAGATGCTCTTGCTGCAGGAAGGGCACAGCTTCACACAGGAACACGTGGCCTGGAAAGTGGAGTGTGGGATGAATTGCAGTCCTCAGTGTCACTTCTGTCAGGCACTTTGATGTAATACACAATCCACACAACCATATGCGGTAGCCCTGGAGATGTATCATTGTCAGTCAACCAAATAACACAAAAAGTAAATCCTCTGCTTTTGTTAGTCAAACAGATTCATTAGGAGCACCGTCTGTATACTGGAAACAAACAGGCCAAAACCATTTACCTGTGTATTTTATATAAACTTGTTCTGCAATTATGTTTAGACTGTTCTTTTACTTTGTTCCCCATAAAGAATTAAAAGGTAAGCTTTGGTCTAAGTCAAAAATAATGTATGTGATAATTAATTTTTGTGTTATTTGGGTAGACTATGATGCCCATTTGTTTGATCAAACACTAGTCTATATGTTGCCATAAAGGTATTTTTTTAGAGGTGATTAACTTTTAAATCAGTAGATGCATAGTAAAGCAGATTACCATCCAAAATCTGGATGGTCTATGTCTAATCCGTTGTCTTTAAGAGCAAAGACTGGTATTTTCCAAGGAAGGAATTCTCTTCAAGACTAAAAAAGAAATCTTGCATGAGTATCCAGGCTTCTGACCTGACCTGTACATTTCAAACTTGCTAACCCTCACAACTGTGTGAGGTAATTCCTTAACATTTCTCTGTGTCTCTCTGCTCTCTCTCTCCCTGTCTCCCTGTCTCTGCCTCTGTCTCACTTTACCTCTCTCTCTCTAAATATACATATGGAAGGATATGTATGCATATGTGTGAATGTATGCATCTTATTTGTTCAGTTTCTCTGGAGAACCCTGAATAACATAATGAATTTGTCTAATAGGAGAAACACCTTCTATTTTGTCTATGGATAGTGTTCAGCAGGATTCAGAGCCTTGACTGAGGACTTGGTTATTTTAGCCAAGGTTCAGGTCCACTAATCAAACATAAGTAGCCTTTCATTCATGGAAAGTAGTAAGAAAGGTTGATTTCTGATCTGTCTCTCTTCTGGGTGAAGAGCACTCTCAAAAACATTGGCCTCCACCAGTGCTTAAAAAAAACAGAAGCAGGTAGTCATGACATATGAGAAAGATTGCAATGTATGCCATAGACCAGGATAATCTACTCCTTCTTAAAATGTGTGGTACATTTTCTACTTTTTTTGTTATTCCAATATGCCTGTCCTCAGATGTGCTTGCGGTATTTTGGGATCCTTGTAGTGATTTGGTCCTAGGTAAGCATGAGAGGTAACAATACTTATTTGCTTGGAAAGGGATCTTGACTTTTCAGTGCCCCTGTGTTGTCAAGGCCTGTGGAAGATAAAGAGCGAAAGGTAAAGACCTTGTGCGTTAGTCACTAAGTAGACTATTATTTATGGCCTAATTTAAGGTGAAAAAAATGAGCAATACCCTCTGCTTATCCTAGGAAGTGGGAGTTCATTATACAGTCATTTGAGAAGAAAGAGAAATGACTGGTCCTCTCAGAAAACAGGATACAGCAGGAGTTCTGAATTGATAGTAACTTTAATAATCAGTAGGAACTCTGATGGTTGCTTTCTCACATTTTCAAAATTGACCATTGTTGTGACTTAATCACTTAATTTTTGTTTTCAAATTAACTCTATATGTACATATTCCCGAGATGTACTATATGAGTTCATACTCTGAAGAAATCTAGTAAGTTCAGCCATTAATAATCAAAGAGAAAATGAATGAGTTCCCGAAGCTCTCATGTCATCCTATTAATAGGCTACTAACTAACCTTTATAGTTGCTTTTGTTTTGTGCCCAATCAATGGTGGATTTATAGTGCATTCTTGTGGTGACCTGTGTGTAAGGAGCCCTTCAGAAGGGGTATCTGAATGTGGTAGATATTTGGAGATATATAGAAAATACACGAAAATAATGCAAGATACCTTTTTTTTAATATGGCCCTAAGCAATCTAATTATGAGCACACCAATGCCGCCATCTTTATGGTACCATTTCAGACTGAATTATAAGTTAATCTAAGGCTTGACATGCACAACCTCTTTCTTTCTGATGGCTCTGCTGTTCGTAAGGAGTCTTATGCTTTCTTTTCTGGTACCCAGTCTTCCAATATGGAATCAGCCTCCGAAACTAAATACAGAGATGGAAGAGAAGTCACTAATGATATAAGCCTACAGCCCAAGCTTCTATCACCTCTCTGTTCCAGCCGGCTCAGTGAAATCCAGGCATGGCCATAAGGAACCCAGCCCATTGCCGTTAGGCTACAATGTCTGAGCTGTGGGGACTAGGGACCAAGGTGATGCAAGAGTTACCACATCTCCAGCGAGAGAAACATAGTTAAGTCCCGCTATACTTACTCAGCTTTCTTCAGACTGCATCTTGCTATTTCCTCTGGAAAATTAAATAGGAGGGAGTGTGAGGGGAGAAAAACAGCATTTTTGTGCTAAGGTGGCACTTATAGATTTCCTGATGCTTAATCACATAGCTCAATGTTTTTGGCATCACATGAAAAGTAATGAGTCATCACATGAAACAATGAACACTCTATTAGCCAATACCTACCTTTATCTATAAGGCAAAACAGAACGCTTTGATGAATACTGTATCATCACTCCCAATCATACTGGATACATTTTGTAATAAGTTATATACAAAGGAACAATGTCCATTTAACTTTAACTTTAGTTGTGCAAGGATAAATAATCTGTGTCTACAGAAATAGTACACGAATATACCCACATTGGGTATATTGGGTATATTTTATATAATTTACTATATAAATTACATAGAATATATAAATACATATATATATATGAATACATACATACAGAGACATTCCCATATAAGTCTAATACACAGATGACTAAACTTTTTTAAAAAGGTATAAACCTGTCCTTGATTAATTGGAGCACTCTGGTAGCATACTTAATATGAATGGGAATGCTCCACCAGGATATAGCCGAGATGGGCCAGATGAAAACGCAACTGAATTGTTCTCCAGACAAACAGAAAAGGTAAAACAAATATTCAAAGATATACTCACTTCAATCTTACCATTCTTTGTGAGAAAAATAAAATTTTAAAAAGTTGAGTGACAAGTCCCACATGTCTATTTAATCTACATATATTGCCAGGCACCAGAGATCCTACCCTCATGAAGTTTATATTCTGCAGGGTGGAGTGGAATGAAGGGAGAGAGCATGAAAATTAAATAATAAAATAGGAAATATAATTTAAAGTGAACATAAATGCTATAAGGAAAAAAATTAAGAGCTAAGAAAATGGAACATGTGTACATTCTAGTTTAGGACAATCCAGTTGCTATCAACTGCCATAGTGTGGGTTAAAATGAATCCTGTTATGTTGAAAAATTCTAAACGAAATTACAGACCATAGAAAACTGATGAAAGAGCATTCCATGTAGACTAACGTCAAGTACAAATGTCCTGAGATAGAAAGAGCTTGTTGCGTTAAAAGAACAAGAAAGCCATGGTGGCCGGAGCTTGAAAAAACCATGGAGAACATGACAGGAAGTGAAGACAAGTAGGTAGGTAGGTGAGGGCAAGGTCATGGTTGACCATGTACACGAAAGTGTTTGAATTTTAGCCTAAGTGTGAGCAGGTGCCACAAGACAGTTTAGAATGTGAGAGTGACATGATTTGACTGATGTTTGGAGTATCACAGTGATTTTTGTGACAAGATTAGAATGTAGAGGCAAGCATGGAACAATGGACAGTAAGACAATAAGACAATAGACAATAAGAGTCTATTGCTGTTATCCAGGTGGGGCACTGTGATAGTATCAGAGGGAGTGAAACATGGTTGTATTGAGTATATATTTTGAAAATAGGGCAGACAGGTTACAGGGTATGTGAAAAAAAAAAGGAAATTCAAAGATGACTCATTGGTTTTTAGCCCCAGGAACAATATGAATGGTAGAATTGTTTTCTGAGATGGGAAATATTTCAGAAACAGGTGTGGAGTGGGGGACAAGTCCAATTTGGGGTACATTAAGTGTGAAATGCTTGTTAGATATCTAAATCGAGTGTTGAAAAGGCATTTAGGAAATTTATTCCAGAGCTCGAGGAAGAGAACAAATCTGGGAGTCATTGGTGTACGTGCAACATAAAGAAGAAAGCAGCCTCTAAGACAGAGAACTTAACCACAGCAGGAAATTGGAGCACAAGAGGACGAGGCAGTGACTGGAAGAAATATAGCCTCTCGTTCCATCCCACCTGCTCCCTCTCCTTCAAACATCCTTGGTGATATCAAGAGGGACACTATGTGGGATGCAGTTTTCAGCTTTTCATCCTCTTTAATTATAAAAGAATTCCAGGTGTCTGGATGTTTAGAGGCATTCAGGTGGCAGACACTTGTGTTATGAATATAAAAGCCAATTTAAGACATCTGTAGCAACCTACTCATGCTTTTTATTAAAGAAACATTACACGAATGTTTCACCTAAGGTGTTTTGAACAAGGTTCATCTAGATAGACAGGGTATATAAGTTATAATATTGATAATTGAAAATACAGATCTGGATCTCAGAAGAGAAGTCAGGGTCAGAATGTGAGCTGGGGAACTATTTATGTACATGTAGGAGCTGAGATTCAGTGTGATGTCGAGGGAAGGGCTAATAAGGAAAGAAAAATAAATGATGGCCTTTGGGGAATTCACGTGTCTAGGGTCTGAAAACAGCAAAGAGATAGAGAAAATGTCAAAGAAGAGGACAAATGGTAAGCATGAATAGTGTTGTTTAGTTAGGCAAGAGAGAAGAGATTTCACATTCTACAGCGACAGCTCCAATCTGATAAATTGATAAATTTTCTGCACTGGAGCCCTGAATGATCTTGAACTATGGAAGGTTTTATTATGCTCAGTTTTTCTGTGTTTGCTGGCAAAGCACAGTGTCAGGCTACACCTTCAGATAATGTTTTCATAGTAAGCGCTAAGGCGCTTTCTCTGGTAAAGCTTCAGTATAAAACTCACTTAGAAAGCAATCCAGATGCCAGATCCCATTTCTGGTGACCTTCATAATAGTTTAGAAGTGGCATCCGCCCTAATGATTCCGTGCAAATGATCTAAAATAGAAACTCAGAAAGTCAGCAACCCACAGCCAGCCTCCACCCTTTTCTCATCTTCCTTTGTTTTCATTTGTTCATTACTGGGAGCCCCTGATCTAAGGAGGGTTCCCTTCCTTCCTGCCAACCCTTGAACTCTGGCATGCTGCCCAGTGCTGAATAATAATCCAGAATCCTTTCTGCAGAGAGACAAACAAAATTGGGAGGGGACAAATCATGGACTGCTCTTTGGTATCCTGGCTCATCATTCATAAACAAAGCCAGCAATGGATACAAATGGAGTCATTTGTGTAGAAGCAGTTCTGATGTACTGGAACTCTCCATAGTTTTCTGCTTAAATAAATCTTCAGGGTATCTGCTTTTTGATGAAGCTCACTATCTGTCAAATTTTTTTAAAAATATGAATAAAAGGAAATTATATTTTGGATTCAGAAAAAAAAAGTATTTTCCAAACAATAAATAACTTCCAACCCAATTTTTAGCATTTGGCTCTTAAATAAGTTAGACCTCAGTCCATTTTCAAGCATCTAAGAACACTGTAGCACATTCTTTACTATTTAAAGTGAACTGGATTGTTAATAATATGACTTGATTATTCTCTCACTAAAAATTTCTGTTTTCATTACCCCACATCCAGCTCTTGCAGAAAGAAGCATGATTTTAAAATGAGAAGATGCTGAGAGAGGAGATGGTAAAATAGGGAAAATGGGCAACTTTAGGGCACAGAAGAAAAATGGACCACCTTAGGGCACACATTCCCTTTTTGGACCATATGTAAACTTCTGCTTCCAGCACAGCATCCTAGAGCCATGATCATGCTTCCTTTGGTGGCTCAAAGTACCACATAGAAATATTCAGTCCCCAAACTGCCTTCAGTAGGCAATGCACAATCAATCAAATTAAATTTATGGATCTACTTTCCCTTTGTCTTCAGTTTCTGCCTCACTTAAACAGCTAAGTTATTTAATTAAATTCAGTTTATACCCTCTTCAAAGCATATTACCAATGACTCACAGACAAATATCAAATCAATATTAGAACATAGTTGATGTATTAGTTCATTTTCATGCTGCTGATAAAGACATACCCGAGACTGGGCATTACAAAGAGGTTTATAATGGACTTACAGTTCTACGTGGCTGGGTAAACCTAACAAACATGGCAGAAGGCAAGGAGAAATAAGTCACATCTTACATGGATGACAGCAGGCAAAGAGAGAGTTTGTGTAGGGAAACTCCCTGTTTAAAACTATCAGAACTCATGAGATTCATTCACTGTCAAGAGAAGAGTGGAGAAAAGACCAGTCCCCATAATTCAATCACCCCCACAGGGCTCCTCTCACAAGATGTGGAAATTGTGGGAGTTACTATTCAAAATGAGATTTGGGTGGGGACACAGAGCCAAACCATATCATTCCACCCCATCCCCTCCCAAATCTCATGTCTTCACATTTTAAAACCAATCATGCCTTCCCAACAGTCCCCCAAAGTCTTAACTTATTTCAACATTAACTCAAAAGTCCACTGCCTAACATGTCACCTGAGATGAGGCAAGTCCCTTCCACCCATGAGCCTATAAAATCAAAAGCAAGTTAGTTACTTCCTGGATACAATGGGTGCACAGGCACTAGGTAAATACAGCCATTCTAAATGTTAGAAATTGGCCAAAACAAAAAGCCTACAGGTTCCATGCAAATCAAAATCCAGCAGAGCAGTCAAATCTTAAAACTCCAAAATGATCTCCTTTGACTCCATTTCTCACATCCAGGTCATGATGATGCAAGTGGGGAGTTCCCATAGTCTTGAGCAGCTCCGTCACTTTGCAGGGTACAGCCTCCCTCCCAGCTGCTTTCACAGGCTGGTGTTGAGTGTCTGGGGCTTTTCCAGGTGCGTGGTGTAAGCTGTCAGTGGATCTACCATTCTGAGGTCTGGAGGATGGCAGCCCACTTCTCACAGCTCCACTAGGCAGTGCCACAGCAGGGACTCTGTGTGGGGGCTCTGACCGCATATTTCCCTCCCACACTGCCCTAGCAGAGGTTCTCCCTGAGAGTTCCGCCCTTGCAGCAAACTTCTTCCTGGACTTCCAGGCATTTCCGTACATCCTCTGAAATTTAGGTAGAGGTTCCTTGACCCCTGACTTCTGTGCACTGGCAGACTCAACATCACATGGAAACTGCCAAAAGTTGAGGTTCGCACCCTCTGAAGCCACACCCTGAGCTCTACATTGGCCACTATCTGCCATGGTTGGAGCAGCTAGAATGCAGGGCACCAAGTCCTTAGGCTGTACACAGCATGTGGACCCTGGGCCTGGTCCACAAAAACGTTTTTCCTCCTAGGCCTCTGCGCCTGTGATGGGAGGGGCTATTCTGAAGACCTATGACATACCCTGAGACCTCTTTCCCTTTGTCTTGGGGATTACACTGAGCTCCTCATTACTTATGTAAACTTTTGCAGCCAACTTGAATTTCTCCTCAGAAAAATGGGATTTTCTTTTGTTTCGCATTATCAGGCTGCAAATTTTCTAAACTTTTATGCTCTGTTTCCCTTTTAAAGTGGAAAGCCTTTATCAGCACTTAACTCACCTCTTGAATGCTTTGCTACTTAGAAATTTCAATCCTCTAGATACCCTAAATCATCTCTTTTAAGTTTAAAATTCCACAAATCTCTAGAGAAGGGGAAAAATGACACCAGTTTCTTTGCTAAAACATAACAACAGTCACCTTTGCTCCAGTTCCCAAGAAGTTCCTCATCTCCATCTGAGTTCACCTCAGCCTGGATTCATTGTCCATATCATTATCAGCATTTTGGTCAAAGCCATTCAACAAGTCTCTAGGGAGTTCCAAACTTTCCCATTTTCTTATCTTCTTCTGAGCTTTCCAAACTGTTCCAGCCTCTGCCTATTACCCAGCTCCAAAATTGATTCCACATTTTGGGGTATCTTTTCAGTAACATCCCACTCTATTGGTACCAATTTACTGTATTAGTCCATTTTCATACTGCTGATAAAGACATACCTGAAACTGGGCAATTTACAAAAGAAAAAAGGTTTAACATGGACTTATAGTTCCACATGGCTGGGGAAGCCTCACAATCATGGCAGAAGGCAAGGTGGAAGAAGTCACATCATAGATGGATGGCAGCAGGCATAAAGAGAACTTGTGTAAGGAAACCCCCCATTTGAAAACCATCAGATCTCATAAGACTATTTCACTATCACAAGCACAGTGCAGGAAAAATCCAACCCCATGATTCAATCACCTCCTACCAGGTTCTTCCCAGGACACATGGGAATTGTAAGAGTTACAATTTAAGATGAGATTTGGGTGGGGACACAGCCAAACTGTATTATATGATTTCTTCTTTTTTTTAAAACTCTTTTTAAATATTTTTTTTAATTCGAGTCCTGCTGTGGATTTTTACACAGTAAAGGCCGTGCTAATGATTTATAGTCAGGTGAAGAAGGTGACTAGTGTAAGGTCTTTTAGGCTAACTGGCTGTACCATAGGCCATACCCTAAGCTGAGCCATGGTGACCCCTGTGACCTGCACATACACCTCTGGAGGTCCTTCTGGAATTAGAAAACCTGAAGTAACTGAAAAGTGGAAGAACATCAAACCCTGTGGTTCCTAAATGACTTGAGACATTCTTCTATTGTTTCTTATTCCAGCCCCAATTAAGGCCATTGGACTCTATAACCAACCTTGGTCAACCCTGTGACTCCTGACCCTATGACCCCCTCCCAGCTTGCAAAAATTGCCCTTCTGTAACTTTCTACTGCCTACCCCAAACCTATAAAACTAACTCCTATCACTCCACCCTCCACTGACTCTCTTTTTGGACTCAGGTGAATAAACAGCCATGCTGCTCACACAAAGCCTATTTGGGAGTCTCATTATTCAGAGCACATGTTTTAACAACTAGGTTTTAGTGTAAGCAATGATTCATACTGTTCTTGGGGAAAAAATGCACAAGAATGCTCTTATTGACTTTGACTATTCTTCTTTCATTATTACTTCTTTATTGATTTTAGAAATATATTATCTAACTGCAAACAATATTAGTATTATAATCAAGGTCTTGTAACATTTTAAAAATTACAGTGAAAATTACATCTTTTTGATGATGAATCTTCCTCTTTAAGACCCTGGTGTGGCTGTTCATTAACTCAAGCATATTTTTTTGTTTTTTCATATGCTTTTAAAGTTTTTATAACATTTTTGACAATGTTTATTATAAAGTACTTAACTTTTATGCTATTATTGTAAATGGGGAACCATATTCAATTATATTTTGTAACTGATTATTGTTTTTATATAAAAGGCATATAGCTTATGCTAATTCATTTATAGTCTGCATTATTATTTTTAGAAGCTTTTTCATTAGTATTTAGAAGCCAAAATTTGACTGCTCAATGTACTCATTGCAAATATTGTGTGATTGCTTATAAGCCCTACAAACACAAAACTAGTAAAATTATGTAATTATGCAGATACACACAAAATTATGCACACACAGATACCTATATATATTTCTCCAACATCTAAATATAATCAAGGCGATTGGGTCCAAATTTGGCAATTGAACTCCCATCTTTAACTGTGTTAACAGGAATCAGACATGCCCTTTCACCATAAACAACTATAAAACTGGACAAAATATATAAGAAACTTGTTTTAGACATTAAAAAACAGTCTGGAGACTGTGATCTTTGGAGAAAGTAAATACATGAGGAAAACCCTACTGTCACCCCTGCTAATTGCCTAAGTACATACAAGTAAAACTCAAGCACATATTTGTCGTCATGCTGAACTGAAGAAGCAGCGATAAAATTTTTTGATGGCATAAGTTCTGGCATTTCCAGAGCAGAAAACTATGGAAAGAGAGCTGTTGACAGAGGTGATAATGGAGAGAAGGAGGGCAAAAGCAGTTTAAATAGGGATTCACCAGGTATTCTTGGCCAACTCCTAAGCTGTGTACATCATAGAAAAGTGCTAGAACCAAAGAAAGAGAAATTTCTCAGAGAAGCCAGAGAAGAAAAAGTGATAGGAACAACTACAAAAATGATACATTCCCTCTCCTCCGGAACAATGAATGATGTACTATAATATACTATATTAAAATATATAACATCATGTAGTAATATACATTATATATAACATATAATTTTTAATTATATGTCATATAATAGGCTATAATATCTTCAAAGTGATTTTTTAAAAACCTGACAACCAAGAATTCTTGACTAGTAAGAATAATCTTCAAAATAAGAATAGAATTAAAGAGAATTCATTGCCATAAGAACTGAACTATTAAAAAATGTTAAAGGGAGTTTTTCAGGTTGAAGGGAAGTGACACTAGTTGGATACTCGGATATACAGAAAAAAGAAAGACTACAGGGAAAAGTGGCAGACAGGAAGCAGGACTAACTTTTAGCTCCCACTCGGATGGACAGAGCAGTGTGTGGAGACTCATGTTGTGAACTTTGGCTCCAAGAACTATCACAGGAACATATCAAGAAAGCCAAGAGAATACACAGACCCTATGAAGGAGGTGGATTGCTGCTGCAGGCTCTGTGGGACACCCATGAAACTGTGAGTCTGTTTGCTCTCTCAGCTGGGAGGCTTTTAGCCTGAGGCAAGTTCTCAGCCCTGCTCACTGGCTGCCTGGAAATAAACTTGATGCTGTTGGAAGGAGCACAGTGGGAGTGAGACTGGACTTTCAGGCTGCAGGCTGAATGGGAGCTGGGTGAGGCATGTGGCTGCCAGCTTTTCCCCACTTCCCTGTCAACCCTTGAGGTAGCAGAGGCAGCCATATTCTCTCTGGGAACCACAGCACCATTCCCCGCAGCATCTGCAGCAAGCCCTGCCCAAAGAGACACACCTAACCCTGCTGTACCTGATGGTCTTTCTCTGCCTGCCCTGGTAGCCAAAGACAACGTAATCTCTTGGGAGCTCTCCAGCCCTGCCCACCACATGACCCTAGGACAAGCTTGTATCACCCTATACTACTACAACTGATGTGCTCTTGAAAGTGCCACCTCCTGGCTGGAGGCCAACCAACACAAAACCTGGGCTTTTAACAAAAATACAACCAAGGACCCTCACAGAGTTGACTTCACTCCCCTGCTACCTCCACTGAAGCAGGTGCTGGTATTCAAGGACAAGAGACCTGAAGACGGGTCACATCACAGGACTCTTGGCAGACACTTCCCAGTACCAGCCCAGAGCCTGGTAGCTTCACTGGGTGGCTAGATCTAGAAGAGAAATAGCCATCACTGCAATTTGGCTCCCAGGAATCCCTGTCCCTAGGGGATAGGGGAGAGCACCAGATTAAGGGAGCAACTCATTAGATAAAAGAATCTGAACAGCAACCCTTGAGTCCCAGATCTTTCCTCTGACATAGTCTACCCAGATGAGAGGCAACCGGAAATACAATTATGGTAATATTACAAAACAAAGTTATTTAATACCCCCAAAAGATCACATTTGCTTACCAGCAATGGATCCAAACCAAAAGGAAATCTCTGAATTTTCACAAAAAAATTCAGAAAGTTGATTATTAAGCCAATCAAAGAGGCACCAGCGAAAGGTGAAGTCCAACTTAAAAAAAGAAATTTTATAAATGGTATAGGATATGAATGAAAAATCTCCAATGAAATATGTAGCATAAATAAAAACAATAACAACCTCAGAAATGAAGAACACATTTAAAGAAATACAAAATGCAGGGGAAAGTTTCAACAATGGATGAGAACAAGTAAAAGAAAGAACTTCAGAACACGAAGACAAGGCTTTTGAATTAACCCAATCCAACAAAGACAAAGAAAAACTAATGTAAAAATGAACAATGGCTCCAATTTGGGGATTATGTTAAACAACCAAGCCTAAGAATAATTAGTGTTTTTGAGAAGAGAAATCTAAAAATATAGAAAACATATTTGAGGGAATCATAGGGGAATACCTCTCCAGACTTACTAGAGATCTAAACATCCAAATGCAAGAAGCTCAAAGAATACCTGGGAAATTCATTGCAGAAAGATCATCACCTGGGCACATAGTCATTAGGTTATCTAAATTCAAGACAAAGGAAAAAATCTTAAGAGCTGTGAGGCAAAAGCATCAAGTAACCAATAAAGGAAAACCTATCAGACTAACAGCAGATTTCTCAGCAGAAAACCTATAAGCTAGAAGGGATTGGGGAGGTCTGTCTTTGGCCTCCTTAAAAACAGCAATTATCAACCAAGAATTTTGTATCCAGCAAAACTAAACTTCATAAGTGAAGGAAAGATACAGTCTTTTTCAGACAAACAAATGCTGAGAGAATTTGCCACTATCAAGCAAGCACTACAAGATGTACTAAAAGGAGCTTTAAATCTTGAACAAATTCTCAAAATACACCAAAATAGAATCTCCTTAAGGCATAAATCTCACAGGACCTATAAAACAATAACAATGAAAAAACAAACATACAAACAAGGAATTCAGGCAACAAAAGCATGATGGATAGAACAGTACCTATAATCTCAATAGTAACATTGAATATAAATGGCCTAAATTCTCCACTTAAAAGATACAAAATAGCAGAATGGATAAGAATTCACCAACCAACTATTTGATGTCCTTAAGAGAGTCACCTGATGCATAAGGACTCACATAAACTTAAGGTAAAGGGGTGGAAAAAGATATTCCATGCAAATGGACACCAAAAGCAAGCAGGAGTAGCTATTCTTATGTTAGACAAAATAAGCTTTAATTTAATAAATGGTATTTACAAAAAAACCCTATAATTAAGATTACAATAAATTGAATACTGTCCCCTTGAAACAGTAAGCAAGGCAAAGATGTTCACTTTCATCATTTACATTCAAAATTGTGCTGACAATTCTGACTAGTACAATAAGGCAAGAAAATAAATAAGAGGCACACAAATTAGAAAGGAAGAAATAAAACTGTCTTTGCAAAATGACAGCATTTATAACATACATAGTAAATTACAAGGAATCTACAAAAACAAAAATTTTAAAAAACCTTCTAGAATTAGTGAAGTTAGGAAGGTTGTAAGACACAAGTTTAATATTCAAAAATCAATTATATTACTATTCATTAGTATCACTGTGTAACAATGTAGGAATAATATTTAAAATATTATTTACAAAGGTATCACAAAAACACAGAAAAACTTTAGAATATATTTAATAAAATATGTACAAGACTGACAGGTTTTTTGCATAGAACTTGACAAGCTTATTCAAAAATTTATGTGGAAATAGAAAAAATTCTACAACAGCCAAAACAATTTTGAAAAAAGGAAGTAAGTTTGTTTCCCACACTTTGTATAAAACTGGCAATCAAAACAATGGTGCACTGAAAAGAAATTAAAGATCAATGAAACAAAATTCAAAGCATAAAAATTGATCCAAAGATACAAGATCAATTTATAATAGACTAGGGCACCAAAATAATTCAACAAATGTTACTTGTCATGTACCTAGAAAAAAAATGAATCTATATTTCTACTTAATAATACAAGAAAAAAATGTAATAATATTGTGTCTACTTGGCTGAGCCACTTGGTGTCCAGGTATCTGATTAAGCTTTATTCTGAGTGTACCTGTGAGTGTGTTTTGGATGAGATTAATATTGGAATCAGCAGACTGAATAGACTGCCCTCCCCAGTATGAGTGGGCCTCATCCAATCTGTGAAGAGCTAAATAGAACAAAATGCTAAGTAATGGAGAATTTACTCTCTCTGACTGTCTTTGAGCTGGCAAACTGGTATTCTCCTGCCTTCAGACAGACTCAGACTGAGAATTACACTATTGGCTCTTCCTGTTCTCTGGTTCTCAGACTCAGATGGAAGCTACACCATCAGCTCTCCTGGTGTCCAGCTTGCCAATTGCACATCTTGAAACTTCTTAGCCTCCATAACTATGTAAGCCAATTATACATGTGTATATATGTATATGTACACATATACATGTGTATATATGTACATATGTATGTGTGTACATACGTACATATGTACGTATATGTGTACACACATACATATGTACATATATGTGTACATATGTATATGTACACATATACATGTGTATCTATACATATATACACACATATACACGTGTATCTATACATATATACACACATATACATGTGTATATATACATATATACACACATATACATGTGTATATATACATATATACATGTGTATAAATACATATATACACGCATATACATGTATATATACATATATACACATATATATGTCTATATATACATATATACACGTATATACATGTATATATAGACATATATATGTGTGTATATACACATATATATACATGTGTATAAATACATATATACACGCATATACATGTGTATATATACATATATATACATGTATATACGTATATATACATATATACACGTATATACGTATATATACATATATACACATATATATACACGTGTATATAGACACATATATAGACATATATATATACATATACATATACATATATACACATATATATACGTATATATACATATATATACACGTGTATACATATACACGTGTATATAGACATATATATGTATATATACATATATATGTATATGTATACATATATACACTTTTATATATATTAAATTTGACTTTATCATAATTAAAATTTTGCTTTTCAAAAGAGAGTTAAGAAAATATAAAAGCAAACCACAGATTGTGAGAAAATATTTACTCTAGGTATATTTGTTAATAGACTTCTACCCAGCATGTAATAAAGACTCAAGAATAAGAAGGCAACCATCTCTATTTAAAGTATAGGCAAAATGTCTGAGTGAATCCTTCACAATAATGCACCCAGTAATGCAGCCAATAAGCACATGAAAAGATGCTCAACATCCAACAATGACTCAACATTGTTAGGAAAACACGGATTAAAAACACATTGAGATACTACATATTCATTAGAATGGCTAAAATTTGAAAGACTAGCTATGCTGTGGAGCAACTGGAACCCTTGTATGTGGCTTAAGGGAGTTATAAATAGGTTAAACCTTTGAAAAACAGAATTTCTTATAATATTAAACGTGTATCATATGACTCAGTAATTTTATTTCCAAGAGAAATGAATGCATATGTAATATATGATCCAGTAATTCATTCCAACAGAGGTGAATGCATAGACATAAAAAAACCTGTACATAATTACTATGAACACTACTATATTCATAGTAATTTTGTTCACAAAAGTTACAAATTAAAAGTAAGCCATATGCCCATCAACAGGTTAATGAATAAACAAATTGTAGTATTGTTATGCCATGGAATACTAACAGCAATAAAAATGCATGAACTGCTGATACCTACAACAATGAGGATATATTTCACCAATATTATAGTGAGTATAAAAACCTAAGTTTTAAGTGTTCTCACAACAAGAAAAAGTGATGCATATATGAGGCAATGCATGTATTAATCAGATCAATTTTGCTTTTTCATAATGTATACATATTTTAATGCATCATGTATATAATAAGTGTACTCAACTTCTATCTATCAATTTAAAAAAAAATAAATATATATAAAACATTGAGGTCCAGGCTTTCCCACCAACCTCCATAAAGGAAAAAAGGAATCAAATGTAAATAGGTAACATTAATCTATGGTGATAGAAATCAGAACAGTACATCCCTCTGATGAGTGGATTAACTGCAAGGGGAGCACAGGGGCAATTTATTGAATGCTGGGAATGTTATATATCTTGATTACGTTGTTATTTTAATGCACACATTTGTCAAAAGTCACTGAAATTTTTTATTATAGAAAAATTGTATTTCAATGAAATTAATTTTTAAAAATTGGATCACCTCCTCAACAATGCAGACTGAATTATTAGTTTGGTGCAAAAATAATTTTGTTTTTTGCCAAAGTATAGGGTTTTTTTTTTTTTTGAAGAAAAAAAAACTGCAGTTCTCTATTGCTCTTAGTCCACTTTTTATCACCATAAGAACATAAAAGGTAGTTTATTCGACAAATGCGACTAACATTTGCAGGTTTTGGAGATGCAGTTGATTGGCTGCATCTTGAAGATATTTCATTCTGAATATGAATTCATTTTAGATTGATGCAGTCTCACTGAAATTACTGAAATAGCATTCTTATATCTTTGGGATATAAAATGTGCTCCTCTATACATATCTGGAGTACCATATAGACAGGACATGTACATGTTGCCTCATTTACTTCTTAGTAGAGCAATAGAACTGATAAGAAAGAGAACATTTGTTGGACACCTACTGTGTGTCTAGTCCCTACATATATGATATGACAATTCTAACTGTAATTTTGTCATCTGCTTCAAAGATGAAGAAATCAAGCTTGTGTCTAAGATGAATAGAAGAGGCAAACCTATTCCATGACTCAAAGTTCTCAAAAACTGTCCTTCTCATCTACCCAGAAATTCTTATTAATAGAATTTGTTCAAAACACAAATAGACAAACATTCCATGCTCATGAATTGGAAGAAGCAATATTGTTAAAATGGCCATACTGTTTAAAGCAATCTACAAATTCAACACTATTTCTATCAAATTACCAAAGTCATTTTTCACAGCATTAGAAAAACTATTCAAAACTTGATATGGAATCAAAAAATAGTCCAAATAGTCAAAGCAATTTTAAACAAAAAGAACAAAAACGAAGGCATTACATTACTCAACTTCAAACTATGCTATAAAGCTACAGTAACTAAAGCAACATATAGTACTGGTACAAAAATGGGCACATAGACAAATGGAACAAAATAGAGAACCCAGAAATAAAGCTGCACACCTACAGCCATCTGATCTTTGACAAAGTAGACAAAAATAAGCTGGAGGAACGGACGCTCTATTTAATAAACGGTGCTGGGATAAACTGGCTAACCATATGCAGAAGAATGGAACTGGACCGCTACCATTTACATAAACAAAATTTAACTTGAGATGGATTAAAGATTTAAATGGAATACCTCAGACTGTAAGACTCCTAGAAGAAAACCTAGAAAACTCCATTCTGCATATCAGCCTTGGGAAATAATTTATGATGAAGTCCTCAAAAGCAATTGCAATAAAGACAAATATATAAGTGGACCCAATTAAACAAAAGAGCTTCTACACATCAAAACAATCAACAGAATAAACAGACAACCTACAGAATGGGAGAAAATATTCTCAAACTATGCCTTCAACAAAGATCTAATATCAAGAATTTATAAGAAACTTAAAAATCAAACAAGCCAAAAACATATAACCTCATTAAAAAATGGTCAAAAGATATGAACAGACATATCTTACAAGAAGACATATAATCAACCAATGAACACATGAAAAATTACTCAGTATCACTAATTATCAGAGAAATGCAAATGAAAACCACAATAACATCCATCTCACGCTATTCAGAATGGCAATTACTAAAAACTCAAAAAAAAAAAAAAAAAAAAAACAGATTCTGGGGAGGAAGCTGGGGTGAAAAGGGAACGCTTGGACACTGTTGGTGGGAATGTAAATTATTTCAGCCACCATGGAAAGCAGTTTGGAGATTTCTCAAGGAACTTAGAACTATCATCTGACCTAGTAATTCCATTACTAGGTATATATTCAAAAGAAAACAAATCTCTCCTACTAAAAATCTTTCTACATGTGACAAAAAGACACATGCACTTACATGTTCATCACAGCCCTATTCACAATAGCAAAAACATGGAATCAACCTAGGTGCCTATCAATGGTCAATTTAATAAAGAAAATGTGGTACATATAAACTATGAAATACTACACAACCATAAAAATGAATGAAATCATGTCCTTTGCAGCAACATGGATGCAGCTGAAGGCCATTATCCTAAGTGAATTAATACAGGAACAGAAAACCAAATACCACATATTCTCACTTGTAAGTGGGGGCTAAACATTGGGTATTCATGGACATAAAGAGTAGAACAACAGAAACTGGGAACTACTAGAGGGAGGGTTGGGGTAAAATGTTGAAAAACTATTGAGTAATATGCTCAATACTGGATGATGAGATTATTCATGCCCCAAACCTCAGCATCACACAATATACCCAGGTAACAAACCTGCAAATACACTCCTGGAATCTAAAATACATGTTGAAAAAAAAAAGAATTTGATCAAGAGAATATCTGCGCGACCTAGAGTGTTTGATTAACGTGCAGATATATTGGTTCCACCCCAGACCTACTAATCAGAATGTCCAAAGATGGGAATTGGGAATTTGAATTTTTGACAAACTTTCCAGGTGGTTTCCAATTAGCTATAAAGTTTAAGAGCTACAGTTACACACAGCACTCAAAGCATAGTCCACATTCAATAAATGCCTGCTAAAGGAACTGATTACAAATGTTTACATATTTTTCATCTGAACTTTGGATGAGAATTAATTGCTTCTCTTAGTGTCCAGTAGTATATATCTAGGATTTCTCAGTCTTGGATTCAAGAGTTCTTCGCTTTGCTTTGCAGTCTCTACTATCTCTACGTCCATTTTATTCACAACAATTAAACATGAGAGAGCTTTATTATAGTTGTAAAAGGAACTTGCAGCTTATTAAGTGCAAATGACCTCTACAATCTATTAGGTCCAAGGTATTTACAAACTTCACTATTGGAGGTGCTATGGATATTTTTTAACACCTCTAAAGAGACAAATAGTAAACTCTCAGGAGTTTTTATAGTCCATTCTTTTTATTGTAGATTTTGTTTTATTTTCTTAGTTTGGCTCCAGATTTTGTTCCAGTTCATAATCAGAAAGGTTGTTGCCTGGTTTCATTTTTCACATATGGGATTTTCCTCAGTCTGTTTCTATATGGAGGAGAGCAAAAAGGCAAATTAACATTGGATTCCAAGCATATTTGTTCATCCTTACTGAATAAAATAGTTTTTAAGTTTCTTAAACATTCAGCTGTTTTGATTTCCTTATCCTTGTAGGCAGGAAATTTTTGGTCCCGTACATTTTTATTGTGCTCATCTAGCTTGAAAAAGTTATTCAGTCTGTCATTTGCTCTCCTTTGCCACCAAAGTACTATATCCATCAAGAGCTGTAGAGCCAGGAATCAAACCTTTGGACATGTGTATTTGCCTCAACCTTTGATGTCATCTTCACAATACCTGTCCACTTTTCTGCTGCAAGAATGTTCTAAATGCATTTAGTGTAAATCATTTGCTTGTGTAATTTGGCACTGAATGTGGAGTAAAAGAAGAAACTAATGCATAGCCTATATCTTAATAAAGATAAAAGATATAGTCTCAAAATTCTCCAGATTGCTTTTGGAAAAAATCCATAAAGATCAAATGATTAGTTGCTGGGTACAGTAGCTCATACCTGTAATCCCAGGGACACTGAGATGGGAGGATCGCTTGAGCTCAGGAGTTTAGTACAGTCTAGGCAACATGGTAAAATCCCATCTCTACAGAAAATACAAAAATCAGACAAGCGTGGTGGCATGCACCTATAATCCTAACTACTTGGGAGCCTGAGGTGGTAGGATGGCTTGCGCCGAGGAGGCAGAGGTTACTGTGAGCCTTGATCATGCCACTGCATTGCAGCCTCAGTGACAAGAGCCAGATCCTGTCTCAAAAATAAAATAAAATAAAATAAAAATCAGTTGACCCTTTAATTCCAGCAACAAATTCTTCTGTGTGTGTATGTTTCTATTTTTTTTGAGATGGGATTTTGCCATGTTGCCTAGGCTGGTCTCGAACTCCTGAGCTCAAGTCACCTGTCCACCTTGGCCTTCCTGCCATTACATATGTGAGCCACCATGCCCAGCAACTGATCATTACATTTTTATGGTTTTCTTCCAAAAGCAATCTAGAGAATTTTGAGATTACATCTTCTATTATTATTAAGATATAGCCTATGCATTCGTTTCTTCTTTTGCTGTGTGTGTATATGTGTGTGTGTGTATGTGTGTTTAAATATGGATAATAAAAAACAGCCATAGTACCTCAAACAGTAATGTTTGTAAACACCTTGGACCTAAATACATACCTAACTAGGGTATGAAATTTATCCCCAAAAGTGAGAATAATCAGTCTAGTTCTACATGTCCTTTGTTTAAGAGGCTGCAGTGTTTGAAGCTTATATTGCAGCAAGTTTTAAAAGTATCCTTGCCAAATCAGATGGATGTAATGTAATTATTCTTTCATTTCAAAATCTCTCCAGGTGACCTTATTTCCTAAGGCCGCTAACATATTTGTTTAGGGATCATCAGTTCTAACAAAAATTGTGTTCAGGGAAACCTGGATGATTGTTACATAGCTTTTGAACTGGGTTCCAAGAGACTTCCATTCTCCTCTTCAGATCCTTCCATTTATTCTTTCTACTCCTTCACTAATCTTGGGGTTTTTTTTCATATGTAAAATGAAGATAATAATTGTTGCAATCTCCTTAGGAAATTTGTAAAGATTAATTTGTTAGTCAAAATACTTTGAGATCTTAGAAGATAAAGGTTTTGTAGATAAAGATATCATCATAATTTTTGTGGTGTTCTATTTTATGGGTAGGATGATCCTCTTTTGAAAAGGTCACAGAAATGGCCCACAGGCATGTAGAATGACAACAATCTAATCTTCTCTACTGCATGGCTCTCTATCCTGATACCATTGTTCCCTGTTTCCTGGCTTTCCACCGGCACAAGCCTTAAACATTGAGCAACCTTCTGGCTTGGAGAAAAACTAAGTGCATATTTGCCTATATTCCAAAACCAAGATGACGTATACTTCCAATTGAACAGATGTGGTCAGCCGTTGATCGGACCCAGAGGAGAAGAAAGTAAATACATCCAAAACAACAATGAGTAGGAAATAGGGGTGAGCAAAGGTGAATAGATGCAGAGTGTTTCTCTTTTCCCATCATTGTGTTTTCTTTCCACTTACTTGTCCAAGTTTCCCCTTTTTCTCCATAAGAAAATTTTCCAAGATTTTTTTTCTACCTGGCTTTCTTTACATGCACATAAGCAAAGGTAACCAGGGTTAGCAAATCTTTCCCATTACCTTCCAAATACTGACAGTAGAGCAGGAATTTTGAATGATGCTCAATATATACTGCCAATTTCAATAATTCCATGACTTAGAGATCTACTGGTGGACTCTCCCGACTCCTGTGTATTTCTCTTTATGCTTCTGGTTGTTTCCTGCTTATATGAGAGCCATTTCATTCAAAATTGCCAAACAAATTTACAGAATCATGCAATGATTAAGTTGAATGGCGATAAACAAAAATACCCTCCACAGCATCTCTGGAGAATTTCATCCAGCCCCAGGTCAGACAACTCCAAGCACTTATTTAAAAAAGCATGTGTCTGGCACTAATGATTAAAAATTTCTTCCTTACCCTGAGCCAGACTCTGCCTTCCTGTACTTTCTACTCTTTTTATTTAGTTTTCCCCTTTAGAGTAATATGAAATAAATATAATCCCCTTTCACAGTCTTTTTATCCTAATTCTTTCCTGGTCTGTGTAAGGCAGCTTTAGTTCTTTAACTGTCTCTCTGTGTGAGGTCCGGCGTACTATTGCATTATGGCGTAATTGACTCACATTGAACTTGTGTTAACTGCAAGGCCTTGTCTTTTCCACATAAATTGTTGTTACTCCATCTCTTCCTCATCTCACACCTATCCAGATGATTTTTGGAGGCTAAGTGGGAGGGCTTTATTGTATCCCCATCAAATTTTATTCTGTTAATTTGAGTCTATGATTCAAAAATGATTTCCAGTTTTGATCTAACTTAGCTATTCCTCCCTCCTTTGAGTCATCCATAGAGTTGATATCTGCTGTCTAAATAGTTTTCCAACAGTTAGTGAGAATCTGAAGAAAGAGAGCCCAGACACATGTGAGTGCAAATCTCCTCTGAGGGAATGTAGCAGCAGCTGTCAGTGCTTGGCTCACATTCCCTCAAATTCATTTCCATTTTCCTGCACACTGACCACAAGGTTGCTCTCCCATTCTCATCCAGCAATCATTTTTTTTTTTTCTGGAGGGCTGCCTCAGGTGGCTAGAGCTACATAGCCTGTGTTCATGCAGAGCCTTTATGGGAATAAACGGTTTCCTGAGGGCAGTTCTTAACCAATGACTGTTGGGTACACTAGTGTAGAAATACTGCAGCTCTCTTAACTAATAATTCTGAGGTGCAACGTCTATTATAATCAGATCTCTCCTGCAGGATTCAGTCACTGTAGCCTCTATGAAACTTTTTCAGGTAACAGACGCAAGGGCATGGCCTCCCAGTGTGAATGTTTGTGCATGTGTGGGCATGTGTGTGTGTGTACTTATAAATTACATATAAAATCAACATCCATCACCTAATTATATTGTGTGTAACAGCTCCTATATAGAAATATAGGCATGTGTGTGAACATGTATTACATATTCTTACATGTAATAATATCTATTATTATATATAAATACATAATATATTACAAAATTATATTATTTAAAATATATTATATAACAAATTTAAAATGTTTTTATAAATATATAATTTATCTTGTATATAAAATACAATTTAGAAAATACATAAATTATATATTTATAATATAATATAGAATATATACTATCATGCATAATAGTATATATTATAGCATTATATATATTATATAGTATATATAATATATGTTATAGTGTAGTATACATTATGTATAAAATATACATTACAGTATTATATATACTATGTATAAATAGATCAAGCTCTAAAAGAAATAGGTTTTACTAAGTGCAAAATATATATATGTATATACTTATATACATGCACACATACACATAATATATATACTTTTTTTTGCACTTAGTATAATCTATGTGTATATATATTGCACTTAGTATAATCTATTTTTTAATAGTTTGATCTGTTTATCAGTTTATACTGACAGAGGAACATCTGGTAGAGAAAGTTATTTTCTCATCCACATTCTCTTAGCCACAGTGATATAGATATCTTCTCAATTGGAAGATTATTCTCCTTATTAGAGAATTGAACAAAAATGGAACAAAGAAATTGTGACTTTTTATTGTTAATGCTTAATACTATAGTATATGCTCCAAGTATTGTCTTCTTTATGATTTTTTTTGCTCTAAATGTAACTTTAAAGGGCATTTTGACTATTGTTAGAAAGACTACTTTACCATCATGCAATAGGTGAAATGGCCATCAGGGCCAGTATCTAAGAAATTCCAGGTGTTTATCAGGATAAAACAGTAGGAATTTGTGTGGTTCTTTGTATTATAGTTCTCTATTTGTACTTCCATGTGCTCTGTATTAAGAATGTAAGAATGTGCAAGTAGAAATAGAGCTTATAGACTACATTGATAAAAATAACTCTATATTCCTATAGCAAATACTCTGTGTCTTCATATGAAATACTCCTGCCTCCCACAGAAGCTTATATTCTTGAGTGCAAGGGTTTCCAAGCATTGAAACAGTGTTAACTCCTTCATCTGTCTAGCACATTTATCTGAATTAACTTAGGGAAGGCCTTTCTACTGTCCTATACTAGCTCTGAGTCCAGTATTTATGATTTTATTTTTGCCTTTAATAGCTAAAATCAGAAGCCTCCCATTTGGTCCTCAGATACTTTTTTTATTCAGTGAATCTAAGTATGCTTTCTTTGGCTCTTCCTATTTCTAGATTATCTCTCTTCTATTTTTAAAAATTACTTATTATCTTGTGAGATCATATTAATCAAAGTAAACAACTTCAATTTTGTAAATGTAGGTATCTATATACATATATATGTGTGTGTATATATATATGTATATATATATATATACATATATATATATACAGATACATATATGCATGGATAACCAAATAAGTTTTACATCTGTGATCTCTATTGTATTCAGATTCATATTTGTGGTAATGTTATTTTCATCTTGTTTCAATCAAATTTAGTTTTATAAGATAATAGGATTTTAGACCTTAAAAATACTTCAGATAAAATCTAATTCAATCCCATAATACTTTTATAGATGCAGAAATTTAGAGTAAAAATTTATATAACTTATTCAAGTTCACAGAGTTAGGTATATTAAGTGGTCTATACTTAAAATGCTAATTTCCTGTCAAATATTGTTAATTTACCATATTGCTCATGCCACCCATCACCTGAGGAGGCAAGTAGTCATGAGAAGAAAAAGAAAATCAATTATTTTATCTTCCTGGTTATAAAGACACTAAAACATGGAACTATAAGAACATAAATAATTTAAGTGAATTCAGGAATTGCCAAATGATTTTCAGTATTCATGCAAAACTTGCCCTTTGTTAGGTTAAGGAATATATTGAAAATGGCAATATATCTTAGAATTAAAACATTTGCATTTTAAATGCACAAGCAGCACCAGAGTAGCAATGTTATGGTTCCAGAAGCACTAGGTATGAGCATAAATGTGTTTGTCATATTCTCCGTTTCTCTTAGTTCCTTTTTGTTGAATTGGCAAATCAACCACCAGAGAAACAACAGGTCTGAATGCATGGGGAAACCTGCTTGCTCGAGCTTGTGAAAATGCATGTTTTAAAAATATTCAACAATTCGCTTTGGAAATGCTCTGCAACCTAAACCCAGCATCAGTGAGCTGTAGCAGATGTGCTCAGTGGTGACTTGTAAAGGTTTGTAGAGGACATGGAAGTAATTCAAAGAAAAGAGGGACTTTGATTTTTTTAGTTGAAGGAATGAAGAATAAATTTTGGAAAGATGTACCGTTTATGTTGAATTCGAAAGGACAGACATTTAGTGTTGATGCCCAGGCTTGAGCTGAGCCCCAGAGACCTGATTGGACTAGTGGCAATCCAAGCACCATAATGAGGCTGAGAAAAAAAATACAAGAAGAATATCGTTTTTTTCCCCTTTGTCCAAGTGACTTGAGACACTGTGTATGCTTGAATTCCCCCGTTGATCTCAATAACATGTATGTCTTTTTGTTTTCAACTAATGAGTGGAATAGCCTGACAACACTCAAAGTTGTTTCTCACATTTCCACTGGGTATTTTTCCAAAAACTCTGCATACATTTATTTGCCAAATAAATTTAACACAAGAGAGTGAATGTTTTTCTATCTAAAAATATTATAGTGAATCCTTTTGATAACCAAGAGTAATTCAAAAATGTATGCTTTAGATAAAAATTTTTCAGTGTAGAGTTGGTTTGAAAAGCTACTCAACTTCAATCCAGTGGGATTATATTTAACCCACTTGAAGATTACTAGTGGAGCAACTAACATAAGGGAACAGAAATATAAATGGTAAAGAACAAATATGATTTCTACTCTAAGGGAGATAAACATCTACTAACGTGTAAACAGATCTCAAAGAGTTGATATCAAAGAGGTTGTGAACAATGTTAGTTTCATCTCATTAGTTGAGGAAAAAAATGAGGAGAGAGGATAAAGTCCCGTTTTTTTTCTACTTGGTTGGGAGACTATCATCAACATTGGTTTTAATCTTTGGTAATCAACTTTTCTAGCCATTGAATAGGGAGGCAAGGAGCCTTTGCTAGAGATTTGAGTTAGTGATTTGAGTGACTGAGGGTTTGTTAGTGATTTGAGTGATTCTCAATTTGGAATCAACTCAGTTTTTTTCTACTTTCTGACATATTGGCAAATCATTTTTATGAGCCTTTATATGATTCATTGAGTCATTTGGTGAGGGTCAGAGGGCAAGAGTGCCATTTACCAGAGCAGGTTTAACTTGGGGAAAGCAAGGTCAGAGGGGAAGAGAGACCCTCATTACTCCAGGAAGATTCTGGGGCCAGCTCCGTGCCTGCCCAATCGTGTTAAGCTCACACTGGGTGTTTGTTAACACAAAGCACTGAGCTGCAGGTGTTCTGCACTCCACAGAGTCTTCAAAGATCAGCCTCAAATGTTTCTGTTACTATAAAGAGGATTAAAAGGATTTAAAAACATAGCAGGCCTGTCCAACTGCAAACATATTTGCCAACATTTGCTAAGAGGGAAGAGGAGGGGGTAAGTTATATCAGCTAGAAGTCCTAGTAGTTGGGGGAAACATACTTTGTAGTTTTCTTTTCTTTTTTATTTCTCTTTCTCTCTTTTTTTTTTTTCTCTTTAATAGCCTGAATGTGGAATTGTAGCACTTTCAACTGGAATTCATTAGGAATTCATGGGGCAGAAAATGTAAGGGGTTCTGGAAACAGAGACTTTGAAAGTCCAGAAATGAGCTATAAATAAACTGCTGCTAATATTCATTTTTTTCTAATTTTTAAATATACATATTTCACCAGAATGCAAACATAGAACAAACCAGGTGATTTTTGACTTGAAAGCCTAGTTTATGTTAAGAGACACATTGACATTTATGGACTGACTTAGCACGTAGAGGTATCATAACAGCCTTTACACCTTCTCAAAAAGCACTTTTGCTATCCCGTATGGGTTGCAAATATTGACCAATATCACCTGCAGGTGAAAATATGAAGGCCAGTCATCTGGAATCATTGTTAAGGCACTATTGTTACTACTTATTGTTAATGGTTTTAACATGAATTTCCAATTTCTTGGCTTTCAACTTAGCCCTCATTCAATAACCTGCCTTTAATAGTACTGGTTCCTCTACAGAGAACATTGATTTTCAATGAGTTCTGGTGAAGAGGCAGAAAACTGAGTCAGCTGTGTAATCTTATGTAGATCAAATACCTTCTCTGACTTTAGCTTCTTCTTTGATTGAATGGGGGTTACAATAATCCTCCTATGAATCTATCTACCTCTTAAGACTTGACATTTTTATTACAGGAATAAGGCTGAAACTGAAGATGATTCTTAGAATGTGTTTATAGATATGATGTGATAAAGATGACTTCTTAGCATGTGTTTATAGATAAGATGTGAAGGCACACACAAGCACACACACACAACACACACATGCTTATATCTCCCATTTGCATTAGACCAACTCTCCAGTTTCTAGAGTAATATTATACAAATTTGCTTGCTTAATGGAATTTGATTCTGGAAGACACTGTAGACACCTCTTCTTTGAGTATTTTATAATCACATGTTTGTTACAGGAATTCCTGGCATGGGCTTATAGACACTGAAGACTCACAGATAGGCCTCAGAGGTCATGCCCCCAGGAACTGTATGCAGACATTTAACGTGCAATACATGCATTTTTGTGGAAAGAAGTTCTATAGCTTTTATCAATTCTTGAAAGAGTCTGTAAGCCTTGAAAATATTTAAGAACCACTTTTTATAAGCTCTAAGAATGTAACACAGTGGGTGAGCCCAGAGGTTGTCTCTTCAAAGAGACAGATAGCTTTTGTCTGATTTGATGGCTCTTCTTTACTTCTCTTTCCTCCATTCCATCATCTGTACAGAGGTATAAAATAATACATGTTTTAAAATAAAATTAAACAATGCACTTTTAACACAGCATTTGGTAATGCTCAGCAAATATTAGCTATTGTTTTAATAGGCAAATATTAAATAGCACCCTGAGAGGCAGAAGGGGTGTATTAGTCCATTCTCATGCTGCTAATAAAAACATACCCAAGACTGGGTATTATAAAGTAAAAAGGTTTAATGGACTCACAGTTCCACATGGCTGGGGAGGCTTCACAATCATGGTGGAAGGCAAAGGAAGAGCAAAGGCACGTCTTAAGGTGGCAGACCAGAGAGTTCCCCTTTATAAAACTATCAGTTCTCATGAGACTTATTCACTAACAGGAGAACAGCACGGGAAAATCCACCCTGCTGATTCAATTTCTTCTCACTGCCTTCATCCCATGATATGTGGAGATTGTTACAATTCAAGGTGAGATTTGGGTGGGGCCACAGAGCCAAACCATATCAAGGGTCATGCAGGAGACCTTGCCCTTGATTAACTTGCCTTTGAGTAACTTGAGGAGACCAGATACATTAATATGAAACAATAAAATAACAATGATGAGGATCTGTAGAAAAATTACAAAGAAATGATGCAGATTATTTTACATGTGTTCAACTTGAGGAGGAATCTGCATAAGTTGAAATATGAAGAATAGATGAAGAGTACTGAGAAGAATATCAAGAGGTTGAGGGGGCATGAATTGGCTTCAAGTTAAGACGCACCCAGAGTTAAGTGTGGTTAGATAGGAAGAAGCAAGATTATTGAGAGTCCGGAATGCCATGGTGTGTAGTTCAGATTTGACCTGTAGGGGATAGTGGCCTTCGGTTATTTTGAGCAGAAAAATTACATAATGAAAACAATATATTGGAAGTATTAATTTGGCATATGTGGGCAGGATGGAGTAGCGTGAGGAAGTACTAGAGTCAGGGAGGGAGCTGGGAGCCATGGCAATAACCAAGGTGTGACGTGATGAGGGCCTGCCCCAGGATGGGAATATTTGTGGAAGGTGTATGGGGACATTGTATCCACCTTAATTGCTTATTTGCTACGACTTCAGCTTCCAACCACAGTTTGCCTTGGCTACTAAACCTTCCTGACTCTGAAAATACTCATTCCAATCTTCCAACAGTGAAAGGAAGCAAGGAAGGAAGGTGGAAAGGAAAGAGGGAGGGAGGAAGGGAATTGTTGGAGCAGGCAGACTGGGCTTCTGGTGTGAAGACGGGATTTCAGGCAACAGTACTTTCAGGGAAATGAGGGAAAACAGAGATATACATGTTCATTTGAATGTATTTAATTTAGGAGTAACTTCCTTTAAAAGAACCAACATCACTGTGAAATGAGTGATTTTAATCTCCTATTTACACCAGAAAGGACCATAAGATGCAGAGAAAAGGCATTGCACTTCTCATTGGGCAGCAGGGCTAACTAAACTTTGGCTTTCAAACTTTTTGACCATAATTTTAAAAAGTAAATTTTGCATCATAATCAAACACACATACAATTTTGAATGTAAATATAGTTGAAATAAGTGTTTTATAGAACATTTCTATTCTATTTGTGTTATACTTTGATTTTTTTTTCCTATTTATTTTGAGATTTTTTTGCAAAAGGTGATTGCAGCTTCCTCAGTTGATTTCCTGATCAACTAATGGATCATAATCTGCTTTTTGTAAACTACAGACTTCTAAGAACCAAGGACATCACACCAGTATCTTCAGATTCATGAATTCACAGACATAGGGAAAGTTTTACTTTTGTTCCCTACCTGCCTGCACCACCCAAGTCTTTCTCCTTTCTGAAGTTTCATGAACTGACAATAAGCGGAGGTGGTTGCTCTAGTAAGTTTAGAACTCAGTTTCAGAATATGATCTCAGATTCAGAGCCTGCCTGCAAACCTGCTGGCAGTGCCAACTCATTCACTGGCTTGATGGTCCTCACTTGGGACACAAGCCCACACACTAAGATCCATTAACAAAGATTGCTCCTAATGAGTCCTGAACCCCGACACAATGACCACAATTGGTGCAGACATTTTAATGTCTTGGGCTAGTTCCCTATATTATCCTTGGCTCTAGTGGACCAAGGCACACATAGTAACATTCTTTACCTGTAGCTAGCTGTAATTTCAAACTAGGTGGAATTCTTTCCTACCTTTGAAACCACAAAATAAAATCAAAGAAACAGGATCTTTTGCAAACTGTGGCTCTGCATTGATGAGGAGGGGTGAAAGGTTAGCACATGGCCTCAGGTTGAAAATAACTTTTAAAATGTCTGATTTTAATCATGGGTCCAAATTATCTGGGCACACAGTGGTCATTAAAGCCTCCTGTCTGTAAGTCCCTCATGTATGTGCATACCTGTGATTTAGCATTCTGGCTCAACAGTCAGTAAGACATCAAAGCAGAAAAGGAAAAGTGAATTAAGGCAATGAAAATCAATCTAGTTTAAGAGGTTTGGGTCCTTCTATGCACTCAGCTAGTTTTCACTATTCTAGAAAGAAAAATGTAGAGTGTCAATTCTAGGAGCCATAAATCAAAATAGGATACACAATTACTCCCACTTATGTGCTCGCCTGGTTAAGAAAGAAAAAAGACAAAAGTTGTAAGAATAACTGGTGGAATTAACTCTAGTATTCCTCACTGGGCATTCTTCTTCTATTTGGAATGCTGGTTCACTTATAACCTGATTCTGAATATTTCCTTGGATAGCTGAGTCTATGTAGTAGACAGTGTTGAGTATTTTGGTGGGCACCCTAGATTTCCTTTACAGTTTAAAGATTGGGTAGATAAGTTGTCTGCTCCATTTTCAAGTACAGCTCCTAATTAAATGGTTCTAGAACTGTGATGCATTAACTCCCTGAAAGGAAGTCACTGGATACAATTTTAAGTTTTTATGGAAAATTTCCATAAAATTTCATTTTATGGAAAATGAGGTAAAGGTATACCTCATTTTATTGCACTTTTTTTTTATATGTTGTTTTTCACAAATTGAAGGTTTGTAGCAACATGAGTTGAGCAAATCTATCAGTGTCATTTTTCCAAAGGCATGTGCTCACTTTTTGTCTCTGTGTCACATTTTGGTCATTCTTACAATATCTCAAATTTTTATTATTATTGTATCTATTATGGTAATCTATGATAAATGATTTTTGATATTCCTATTGTAGTTGTTTGGGGACACCATGAACTGTGCCTACATCAGATTGGGTACAGATTAAACAAACTTAATCAATAAATGCCATATGTGTTCTGACAGCTCCACTGACCAGCCGTTCCCCTGTCTCTCTCCCTCTGCTTGGGCCTCCCTATTCCCTGAGACACAACAGCATTGAAGTTAGGACAACTAATAACCCTAAAACAACTTCTGTTTATATGAAAGAAATAGTTGAACATCTCTCACTTTAAGTCAAAAGCTAGAAATATTTATGCTTAGCAAGGAAAGCATGTTGAAAGCCAACATAATCTAAAAGCTAGGCCTCTTGCACCAAACAGTTAGCTAAGTTGTTAATACAAAGTAAAAGCCCTTGAAGGAAATTGAAAGTGCTACCCCAGTGTACACAGGAATGATAAGAAAGCAAAAAGCTGGTATTGAAGAAAGTTTTGGTGGTGCAGATAGAATATCAACCAGCCATGACATTCCCTTCAGCCAAAACCTAATCCAGAGCAAGGCCCTCACTCTACTCAATTCTATGAGGACTGAGAGAGGTGAGGGAGTGTCAGAAGAAAAGTGGGAAGCAAGCAGAGGTTGGTTCTTGAGGTTTAAGGAAAATACCATCTCTATAGCATAAAAACATCAAGTGCTGACACAGAAGCTGCAGCAAGTTATCCAGACAATTTGACTAAGATGAAGGTGGGTACACTAAGCAACAGATTTCCAATGTCAAAAAACAGCCTTCTGTTGAAAGAAGATGACATATAGGACTTTCCTAGCAAAAGAGGAGAAGTTAATGCCTGGCTTCAAATCTTCAAAGACAGGCTGACTCTCTTGTTAGGGGCTAATGCAACTGGTCACTTTAAGTTGAAGCTAATGCTCATTTACCATTCTAAAAATACAAGGGTCCTTAAGAATTATGTTAAATTAATTCTTCCTGTGCTCTATAAATGTAATAACAAAGCCTTGATGACAGCTTGTCTATTTACAGCATAGTTTACTGAATATTTTAAGCCCATTCTTGAGATCTACTATTCAGAAAAAAGACTCCTTTCAATATATTACTTCTCATTGACATTGTGCCTAGTTTCAGTATATTACTTCTCATTGACACTGTGCCTAGTTTCAATATATTACTTCTCATTGATGCTGTGTTTTTGTGCCTGCTAATACAATGTCGATTCTAAAGCCAACAGATCAAGGAATAATTTTAACTTTCAAGTCTCATCATTTAAAATATATATTTTGTAAGATTATAGCTACCATAGGTAGTGATTCCTCTGATAGATCTAAGCCACATAAATTGAAAACCTTCTAGAAAGGATTCACCACTCTAGATGTCATTAAGAACATTTCTATTTATAGGAGGAGGTCAGAATATCAACATTAATAGAGTTTGGAAGAAGCTGATTACAACCCTCAGAGATGACGTTGAGAGATTCAAGACCTCAATGGAGGAAGTTACTGCAGGGGTGTGTGATAGAAATAGCAAAAGAACTAGAACTTAAAGTGAAGCCTGAAGATGTGATGTAATTGCTGCAGTCTCATGATAAAAGTTGAATGGATGAGGAATTGCTTCTTATATCCATGAGCATAGAAAGTGGTTTCTTAAGATGCAATCTACTCCTGGTGAAAATGCCAGGAACATTGTTGAAATAACAACACAGGATTTAGAATATTACATAAAACTAAGTGATAAAGCACCAGCAGGTTTTGAGAGGATTGACACCAATTTTGAAAGAAGTTCTACTCTAGGTAAAATGTTATCAAGCAGCATTCATTCTACAGAGACATCTTTCATGAAGGAAAGAATCAATTGTTACAGGAAATTTTATGGTTGTCTTATTTTAAGAAATTGCCATAGCCACCTCAACTTTTAGCAACCACCACCCTGATCAGTCAACAACCACAAACACTGAGGTGGGACTCTCTACCAGCATAAAGATTATGACTCACTGTAGGCTCAGGTGATCATTAACATTTCTTAGCAATGAAGTACTTTTTGCATGTTTAACTTTATTAATTTATTTCCCTTTTAAAATTGGTACATAATAATGTACATATTTTTGAGGTACTCTATTTTTCCTTTATCAGCTAGTGTATGCATTCGACAGCTACCCAACTGGCTGTGATGAGGTACAGAGAATCCTACCAAAGATATGGCACATTAGCATCTGAGTATTTTAAGCTGAAGGAAATTGAGAAAACCGAGGAAGCAGAAAGTTACCTCTTACCTTCTCTCTTAGAGACCCTCATGTGACAGGTATCCTGTTTTATACATAGAGGGGAGGAACTACACAGACAAGCCAAGAAGATTCTGAACAAACAGGATTAAGTTCTCCCCAGTTCATTAACACTAGGTCATACCTCCTTTTTGCTTAGTTATATCTTTATAGGACTATCTATTCTTCATCAAACCTAAGCATAAAAATATAGTTTTCGAGCCTCTGCTGGCAGACTGTGACTAGACTACCTCCTTGCTAAGCAGGGCATCTCTGAAAAAAGCAGCATGTCAGGAACTTATAAATGAAGCCCCACCTTCCCAGGACAGAGCACCTGGGAAAAGAGGTGGTTATGAGTTCTGCTGCAGCATAGTTAAACGTACCTGCCTGGCAACTCTGAACAGAACAACGGAACTCCCAGCACAGCACTTGAGCTCTAATAAGGAACAGACTGTCTCCTCAAGGGGTCCCCAATCCCCATAGACCCAAAGAGGCACCTCATAAAAGAGAGCTCTGGTTGACATCTGGTGGGTAGCCTTCTGGGATGAAGATAACAGAAGAAGAAACTGGCAGCAACCCTAGCTGTTCTGCAGCCCCCACGGGTGATTCCAAGGAAAGCAGGGTCTGGAGTGGACCTCCAGCAGTCCTGCAGCAGAGGACCCTGACTGTTAGAAGGAAACTAAAAAACAGAAAGAAATAGCTTCAACATCAACAAAAAGGATGTCCACTCAGACACCCCGTCCGAAAATCACCAACTACGAAGACCACAGGTAGATAAATCAACAAAGATGGGAAGAAACCAGCGCAAAAAGGATGAAAACACCAAAACCAAAATGCCTCTCCTCTTCCAAGGGATCACAACTCCTCACCAGCAAGATAACAAAGCTGGATGGAGAATGAGTCTGATGAATTGACAGAAGCAGGCTTCAGAAGCTGGGTAATAAACTTCTCTTAGCTAAAAGAACATGTTCTAACCCAATGCAAAGAAACTAAGAACCTTGAAAAAAGCTTAGATGAAATGCTAACTAGAATAACCAGCCTAGAGAACATAAACGACTCGATGGAGCTGAAAAACACAACACGAGAACTTCGTGAAACATTCACAAGTTTTAATAGCAGAATTGACTGAGCAGAAGAAAGGATATCAGAGACTGAAGAGCAACTCAATGAAATAAAAATGAGAAGGCAAGATTAGAGAAAAAAGAGTGAAAATAAATGAACAAAGCCTCTAAGAAATACAGGATTATGTAAAAAGACCTAATCTACATTTGGTAGGTGTACCAGAATGTGATGAGGAGAATAAATTCAAGCTGGAAAACACTCTTCAGGATATTATCCAGGAGAACTTCCCCAACCTAGCAAGGCAGGCCAACATTCAAGTCCAGGAAATACAGAGAATACCACAAATATATACCTCAAGGAAAGCAACCCCAAGGCACATAATCATCAGATTCACCAGGGTTGAAATGAAGGAAAAAATGCTAAGGGCAGCCAGAGAGAAAGATCAGATTACCCACAAAGGGAATACCATCAGATTCACAGTGGATCTCTTGGCAGAAACCCTACAAGCCAGAAGAGAGTGGGGGCCAATATTCAACATCCTTAAAGAAAGGAACTTTCAATCTAGAATTTCATATTCAGCCAAACTAAGCTTCAAAAGTGAAGGAGAAATAAAATCCTTTACAGACAAGCAATTGCTTAGAGATTTCATCACCACCAGGCCTGCCTTACAAGAGCTCCTGAAAGAAGCACTAAACAGGGAAAGGAACAACCAATACCACCCACTCCAAAAACATACCAAAAGGTAAAGACCATCAACCCATTGAAGAAGCTGCATCAACTAATGGGCAAAACAACCAGCTAGTATCAAAATGGCAGGATCAAATTCACACCTAACAATATTAACCTTAAATGCAAATGGGCTAAATGCCCCAATCAAAAGACACAGACTGGCAAGTTGGATAAAAAGTCAAGACTCATCAGTGTGCTATATTCAGGAAACCCAACTTATGTGCAAGGACACACATAGGCTCAAAATAAAGGGATGGAAGAAGATTTACCAAGTAAATGGAGAGGAAAAAAAAAAGGAGTTGCAATCCTAGTCTCTGATAAAATGGACTTTAAACCAACAAAGATTAAAAGAGACAAAGAAAGGCATTACCTAATGGTAAAAAGATCAATGCAACAAGAAGAACTAACGATCCTAAATATATACGCACCCAATACAGGAGCACCCAGATACATAAAGCAAGTTCTTAAGGACCTACAAAGAGACTTAGACTCCCACACAATAATAGTGGGAGACTTTAACACTCCACTGTCAATATTAGACAGATCAACCAGACAGAAAATTAACAAGGATATCCAGGACTTGAACTCAGATCTGGACCAAGTGGACCTA